>PJEM01010927.1:0-58273 GCA_004023845.1 Helogale parvula
TGGGGAGACGGCGGGCTCTGGGGATCAGGGCTAGGGGCGCTGGAGGGGGTTGGGTGGGGCGCTGGGCTGGGGAACTGGGCCCTGGAGGCCCGGGCTCTGGCCTCTGAGGGAGCAGGTTCTGGGGGTGCCAAGCTCTGGGTGACCTGCCCCAGACCCAAGTCTGGGACACAAAATGGCCACTTGCCACGTGGGGAGGACTTTTTAGTACATGCTCTTCCTTTTCCTCAAACTCCCACCCCCATTATGAATGACTCAGAGGAGGAAAGACACTGACCCAAGGTCACGTGGCCAGGACGGTGGGACCTGGCCCCGTGCATCCCAAGGCTGGGTTCCCTTCCTCCTGGGAGGGCCTACGGGGACAACTTCTTTTTTTTAGCTGCCTCTTCTCCAGGAGGGCTAATTTTTGGCTTCCTCCAAAATAACGACAAGGACCTGGATGATTTTAAGAGGACCTGAACCCCCCAGCAGATGTAGCGGCATTCTTTCTTGAGGCTCCGTGAACTGCGGGGCGATGGGCTCTCGGGTGCGGGTGTGAGTGTGCACGCGCTTTTGTTCCTGGCATTTTGGTGGGTGAGATAGGGAACCAGAGCCGGCTCGGAGAGAGCAGGCAGATAGATAAGGTGATAGGGCTCCTCCACCACACATGCCTATCGCCTTTTATCAGAGTTCCCTTTTCTTTCTTTCTGGGGTGGGGGGGCAGGGTGGAACACACCCCAGCCCCCGCCCCCACGCCGGGGAACGGAGGGGCGGGGGCCTCCCTCGCTCAGGTCGCTCTTGCTGTGTCCAGCACGCAGAGCCCTGGCCCATGCTCGGCCGGAAGGGTGGGGGTCCAGGGGCCTGCGGTCACAGCTCTTCCTCTGCCCTTGTGGCTCCACAGAAGGGCCCCCCCAGGAGGGATGATGAGGGCAGGGAGGCCGGCGAGGTGACAGACAAGGGAGGCGTGAGCCTGGAGGTCAGTGGTCTGGAGACTGGGTGCCGAGTCCTCTCTCCAGAAGGCCTGTGAGCCCCTGTGGGCGACGCTGGGCAGGACCGGGAGACCTCCCCCAACCAGGCCTACGGCATGGAGCGTCTTCAGCCCCATTTTATAGATGCAGAAACCGAGTGTCAAAACAGAGCAGTGCCTGTAAGCAACAGCAAAAGGCGACAGCCTGGACCCCCCCATTCTCTCTGCACTCCCTCTGGCTCCGGGAGCCAGATTCCCAAAGTCCTAGGACACATGTTCCCGAGCCACACACGGCACCCGTGACAGGGGCCTGCGCCATGGAAACAGACCTATTCACCAAAATCAGTCCAGGAACAATGTGGTAGGCTTCATACAGGGTGCGCAGGCTCGCCAGCCCCAGGGACCCCAACCTCTGCGCGGGTCCCTGGAGAGCACGCCCCCGCCCTGCTACGCGTGGGCCCGGGGCACTTTCCCCACTTCTCTCCAGCCTTTGTCCTAAAGGCCAAGGAGGCCAGAATTATGATTATGCTGACACAGTCTGTGCTGACAGCTCGGAGCCTGGAGCTGCTTCGGATTCTGCATCTCCTCTCTCTGCCCCTCCCCTGCTCACGTTGTCTCTCTGTCTCTCAGAAATAAATAAACATTAAAAGAAAGAAAAAAAGATTATGCCCATTGCACAGGCAGGGAAACTGAGGTCCGGGGACACTAAGTCCCTTGCCCAAGCTACCACCCACGAGGCAGAATTTGAACCCTGGTCACTGCACACTGCACTTGTCCTCCTCCCCCACATATGCACCCATTTTACTGGAAATAGCTGACTTCCTTTAGAATAATGAAACAAAACAAAACCCCAAAGACAGAAAGAAACCAAATTGATCACCAAAGGAGCCTATTTTCTGGGGGGAGATGAAATGACCCCAGAGATAAGCAGGTGTAGAGGTGCCTCGTCATCTGCTCATCTCAGACAGGGCTGTGTGGTTCCAAACACGTACTCGCCCTCTCTGTGCCTGGGCCTTTCTCCCTAAACGGAGGGGAGGAGGGGAGGGAGGGGCTGCAAACACCCAGAACCTTCAGCTGTGATGGAGACCCAGACCACGGCCAGGACGCGAAGTCAGTCTCTATTGCTCCCTATGTTCTGTGTGACCTTGGGTGAGCTGCTCAACCTCTCTGAGCCTTGAGTCCTCTTCAGAGAAGAAATGAGGTCAGAGGCAACTTTTCCAGGGCTGCTGGGCCGCTGCAGGGTACCAGAGGTCAAGACCAGGCCTGGCGGGCAGAAAGCACTCAGTAAAGAGAGCTGCTACCTAACGCGACCCCCTCGAGGACTGCCGGTCATAGCTGTGGAGTCCTAGAACCACCCGGAAATGCCGCTGACAGTCCCCTTGGGCCTGCTGTCTGGGGGGTCACGGAGGATCTCATTTCTCAAGAGTTGCTCAAAAAAATAAATACCGAGGCAGGGGTGGGGGGCAGAGGGGCACAGCCAGCAGCCCTGCGCCTGCGGGAGCCCCAGGCGTGCCGCAGGGCCTCGGTGCCCCCTCTCACACAGCTGGGGGTGGGCGCAGCTCTGCGGGGCGCGGCCACGCACCTGTCCCTCAGCGGGAGGATTAGCCTCACGAGGGCCCTAATCGCTGCTAATCGCGCCAGCGTCATCGCTGGATCTCGGATCAGCTGAAGGAGGCGGCTTTATCCAGACAGATGCGGAGATGTCACCACAGTCCCATCTGGGCGCCGGCCGTCACAAGTGGCAGCCGGGCTGGAGGGCTGAGCGAGGCAGGGTGGCGGAGGGTGGTGGGGGGAGAGAGCCGGGAGCCTCCCACCTCCCCAGCTGCAAGCAGAGCTCTGGTTGGTCCCTCAACATTTATTGGGCACCGGCTGTATAACCGGGTACTGTTTTGGGTGCTGGGAGTCAGCAGACACCCAAACGGGCACAATTCTTGCCATTGGTCCTCAAGATGAGCCCGGGCCCATTGGTCAGATGCTGAAACTAAGGCCAGTGTGTCCAGAGTCGAGCCCAGGCAGCAGGTCCGGACCCCTGCTCTGGCGAGGTGCCTTAAATCCCCCCCAAAAGGCTCACGCCCCAGGCCAGGAGCGCCCTTCTGCCCCACAGGATGACTCCTGCTGCTTTTGCTAGAGGAGGCCAGGGCCTTCCCCTCCCCAGCGGGGCCCCTGGACACTGTCAGCCCAGAGGCCTGGGGAGGCCTGGGAGGTGCAGGCTGGCCCTGGGGGCCCGGAGAGGCTGGGAGAGGAGGCCAAGGGCTCCCCTCCAGGGCCCCCACCATCTCCACCCTCCTCCCTACCTTCTTTTTCAAAAACATAATTTATCTGTGTATTATCAAGAAATCCAGACACTTTAATCAGTGAGCTATGAAGTCAGAATTTCCATTCTTATCTGCGGGAGGAGTGGAAGCGGAGGAGATAGGCGGCAGGACGGATCGCTGGTGGGGAATGTTAATGGGTGGAGAGGCTGGGCTATTGGCCACGGAGACGCCGTATCTCCCCCATTATCAAGGCCGTATCTCTCCAACCATCTCGGCGCAGTAATGGGGCCAGTTCAACTTTCCGAGTTATCACAGGAGCTGAAACCTGCGCCCGCCAGAGGCCCGGACGGGAGACAGTTCCGGGCGGACCGGGCTTCGGCCGGCAAAGCCAGGAGGCAGAGGGGGACAGCTGGCCTGACTGGGGCCCCCAAGGGCCTGGCCCCCCCCCCCGCCCCCCCGCCGACCATCAAGGCCGCCACAGTGAGCCAGGGGCTCCCTCTGTTCTCTGGGAAAATGTCTGCGTTTACAAGGTGTGGGCATACTGCTCAGGAGGGGAAACTAAGGCAGGAAGCCACCTCAGGGTCACAGAGTCCCGGGCCCTCCTGGGCTGTGCCAGGCCCGTGAAGCGAAAGAGGACTGGGGTGTGGAGACGCGGCGGGGGGATGGGAGGTGAACCCCATGCCCTCCTACCTTGTGGCCTGTAGGTGCCCCTGACCCCTCCCTGGGGCCTTTCCCAGGCCCTAAGTTCTTGGGGAGAAAAAGTTCAGTGACAAAAACAGCAGGCGGGGACACCATGGTGGGCTCTGTCCCTGCAGGTCCTGACCTGAGGCTTGGCTCCACAGCCCCTCGGCAGCCTGGGGTACACTCAGTTCACCCCTCAAATGGGAAAGGGTCTACCTCCTGCAGGGGAAGCCCAGGGGGTGCAGCACCCACGGCCATGAGTGGGACACCCCTGTTCATCCAGAGGAAGGGAGCCCCGATCCACTGGTCCTAACCCTGCGGGGGCTCGGCTCCCGCTTCAAGAGAGGCATCTGCCTGAGGACCACCCGCCGCGTGGGGCCCCCCGTCTGACTCCCTGGGCCCCAGGAACTGCCCCGTCCCTCTCCCGCAGCTGGAGGGCAGAGAGGGGAAGGGACTCGCCCAAGGCCACACAGCTGGCCGCTGCTGGAGCCACAGGAAGGCCTCGGCTTCCTGGACGTGAGCAGGGCTGTCGCCGGGCCGGGGGGGAGCCAGGAGAGCTCGATGTGTGCAAACCACCACTGTGACCGTCCTCCTCCTCCTCCCCCAGGGCTGGGGGCTGGGAGCTGCGGTCCTCGGTCTGCCCCATAAGCCGCCTAAGCCTCAGTGTCCCTGTGCATTGGCCTCATCCCTGAGCGTCCCTCAGAAGTTACTGGAGAAAAGGCACGAGCCAGTGGCTTTGAGTCCTGGGGCTGACCAAGGCTCTGGGCAGAGGCCTTCTCTTTGGTCTCAAGCGTCCAAGCACCCAATGCCAGGTGCCCTCCACCGAGCCCTCCCTGGGGCTGGACAATCTGCCCCTGCCTGCCAGGCCCTGTCCCCGGTGGAGGGCCCACCACATGACCACCTGGCCCTGGCCCGCCCCCCTTCCCTGGGTCTCACTTGCAGCATGGAGGCTTGATGGAGAAAAGGGAAACTGAGGCAGGAGAATGTGACAGGTGCAAGCGCCCAGGGCAGACTCTGAGAGCAGGAGCAGGTGAGTCGACACCAAGATGACCTGGCAGGAAGCAGACCCGGGGGCCCGAGGCGGGGAGAGATGACCCTCTGTCCTCTTCACTTCAACTGTGCCACAGGACCCCAGGGACCCCCAGCGCTGGGCCCGGCTGCGCGGGCAACACCACCCTACCCCACCCGCGAGTTGGCACTGCGCTTGCGCTTCCAGTTTAGGGGGAAACCGAGCCTCTACAGCTCGCAGGAGGCCCGGGCACCCTCAGAGCTCAGCCGGGCACCCCCATGACGTCTCCCTCTTGCAAAGGGGAGGACGGGGCCTTGGGAGGGCAGGGTAACTTTCGTGCGTCTGCAGAGTCTAACCCTCCAGCCCCAGATTCCCGCCCGTCCTGGGCCAAGGCAGAGCTCCCGGAGGCCTCCCCCCCCCTCCCCGGGGCCATCCCCGCCTCGCAGGGGCCTAGGACACAGGCTGCCCTTCTGCGGACCACCCTCTCGAACCCGTTTCTATCCCGCTGGTGCGCTGTGTGACCCGGCTGCGGCCACCGCCCTTTCTGGTCCTCCATTTCTTGGTGTGTGAAATGGGTGGAGAGTCCCAACCTTAGCAGGCGTCCAGCAGGCGTTCCCACCTGTGGGGAAATCCAGGCTCAACCCAGTCCAGGGGAGGCACAAAGGAGGGACGGGAGGTGGAGGGGAGGGGCTTGCTTATCTGCCTAGCCCAGCTCTGGCCCAAGGTCACATTCCTGACCCAGCGGGGACACTGCCTTTTCCCAAACAGGGGGCCTTGGAAGATGGAGAAGGAGGAGGGCAGGAGCCAGGCTGGAAAGGTCCTGGAACAGGCGGCCTGGAGGGCTGAGCCTCTGCCCACCCCTGGGGGCCACAGCCCGGCTCCTGTTGTGTGGTCTCTCCCAGGGCCTCAGTTTTCTCACCTGTAAGATCGGTGACTCAATAATGTCGATGAGCCTAACAGCGGCTCCCAAGCCAGCCGCGTCCACTGAGGATGTGACCTTGGGACAGAACTTTACAGTTTGCTTTTGAGACCGCACAGACCTCACATAAAAGACTGGAGGAAGGAGGTGCCATTCTTAAGCTCCTGCTTCGAAAGTGGAAACTGAGGCTGGAAACTGAGGCTGACCGAAGTCATTTGCCCCCAGGGTCACGGTGAGGCCGAAACTCAAGGCTAAGCAGTGGCCCCACGGAGGCGGCCTCCCGTCTGGAGCCGAGGGCTGGCCTGCAGCCCAGCACCAGAGCGTAGAGCCTCGCTCGGCTCCCAGTGCGGGGACAGGGCTGGGGGTGGAAACCCTGCCGTCCCGGAGGGAGGGGCCTCTCCTCAGCCTGCCCGGTGGCCCTGGGGCAGCTGGGTGGGGGGTGAGAGCAACTTGTCATCCAGCAACAAACGGCCCAGGTGCCCGTCCGGAGCTGGGACCCCAGGTGCGCCCCAAATGCCGCCTATCACAGCCCCACCAGCCCAGAGCAGGCACAGTGTTGTACCCATTGTACAGATGAGAAGCAGGACTAGGACGAGAGAGACACTCCCCTCGGCCACTCAGCAGGGAAGCTGTGGGGACGTGAGGCGAGAGCAGCACCATCTCAGATGACATGACTTTCCCCTGGATTCTCACGCCTGTGCTCAGGGGCCAGCAATGTCATCATCCCTGTTTTGCAGACGGGTAAACCGAGGCTCCCTCGGGCAGGCCTTGCTCATAGTCCGTGTCCATTTCACGCTGCATCTGCACTAGATCATGTATCTGACAGAGTTCTGGGAAGCCCACTCTATGGGGACAGGACGGATCCAGTCCCTGCAGCAGAGGTCTGACTGCCTCTGCAAAGGCCCCAGGGCCAGAATCGCCTGGAAGAAGCCAGCCCCTCAGCTGAAACACAGGTCCTGGCGAGGGGCTGCCTGACCAACGCCGCCAGCCCGGCCCCCATGCAGAGACGCCTTTTCTCATAAGAACACATGAAGTGTGGCCTCCCTGTGCGGCAGCTGGGGACGCTGAGGCCCACAGGGGGCCAGGAGGCAGCTGTGGAGGCCGACTCCCTCTGCAGGTGCTGCCGCCCCCGGCCACTCCTGCTGAGTGGGGAGTGGTAGATGAGGTTCCATGAGCAAACCTGGTTGTGGCCTCAGTTTCCCCCTCTGTGAAATGGGACCAGGGGCCCTGGGGCAGCTCCGGGGGCATGGTGGCCGGGTGGGCAGGAGCCCTGGCCCGGGGCTGCGGGCTTGGTGATACCCATCAGTGGGCACCAGCTGCCTCCAGGAGGAGGCCCGTCGACGGCAGATAGCCAGCTGGGAGTATTATTCAGGAGTCCGTCAAGCCCCAGGAACGTCTGGTTGGCATAGAAACAGGAGATAAGGGGTACAATTAATGGCATCACATTCCCTCCTCCTTTCTTCCCCAACTGACCCATTTAAATCCCTGGCGGGGCTGGTGCCACGCTAGGCTCGCGGTGACCTCCAGGGAGGGGCCGGCTGGGCAGGCAGGATGCGGCCAGGGCTCAGGCCCCCCGGGCAGGGCTGGCTGAGGGGTCGCCAGGGGCTGCCCCGGCGTGGTGGGGTCTCAGGGAGGAAGCCCCGGGAGACTTGGCGAGGGCTGGGCTGAGAAGGACCCCGGCACGGCAGGCCTCCCCTAGAGAAGGCCCATTTCACAGGTGTGGAGACTGAACCCGGACAAGCCTGGGGCGATGCTCGCCGGCGGGCTGCTGTGGCGCCTGCGGCCAGCTGCCTGCATTCCAGCTCCCGCTCTCCCATTTTCTGGGCGAGAAACTTAAGCAATCGGTGCTCGTCGTCCTGAGATGTAGTAAGAACTGGACTTATTTTAAAGTAAAACGTGGCCACACCCAGAGTAAGCGAAATATCAGCCATTGTTAACATCATTGTTACTGTCCCATGTGGGAGCCAGCTGCCGTCCTGACGCCCAGGACAGCAGGGAGGCTAAGAGCCATCAAGAGCCGGCGTGGAGCCCAGACTCCGGGGCAGCGGCTGGGCTCCAGTGACCACCAGGCCCTTTCAAGTCCGGGTCGGGGCTGGGGGCCCATAAGCAAAGCCCTCCTGGCCGCCTCGGCCCTTCACCCCCTTGGCTCACCATAGATGGGTCCACAGGGCCCCAGGGCTCCGAGGAGGGGCTGAGGCCAGTGGAGGACAGGACTCATGTCCTTGTTGTCCCCTGGATGGCAGGCACTGCCAACTTGTCCTTCAGAGAGGGGAAGGGAGGCTGTGGAAGACAAGGAAACTGCGCCCGGGGTCTGTACCCCAGGGCAGGGCAGGTGGCGCCCCCCCCACTTCTCTGCCGTCCTGGCCAGGTGTGGGCATTGCAGGGTGGCGACCCCCAGGGCCCCGGCAGGACGGTGTGCAATGCTGTGTGCCCATGGTCCTCGCACACTGCCTCTCCCCGTCCTGGGCCCGCCCCAGCACCCCCGGAACCGGCCCCCCAGCAGAGGCACTGGCGGCCCCACAGGTGGGTGTCGAGCTGCTGGAGAGCACGGAGCGCGGCTCGGAGGCGTGGAGTGAATTAGTCATCCTGTGACCACCAATAATTTGTTCTATCAAACTCCGAGCATGTGTGAAAACACCCTCACAGGAGCCAGAGTGGCCGCTGGGGCCGGGCTGACAGGGCAAGTCTGCAGGCTCTGCAGGAGCCCCCTTACCTGGTGGCCCGGGTCTCCACGTGGCATCTAGGACCCACGGTCCCCGAGGGCCCTCCTACTGCTGTGACCTCGCCAGTCGGACCTGGGGGCTTGCTCCTGTCCGCTGAGGCCTGGCCCCACGCTCCTCACCTACTTTCCCCTCCTCACACAGGCGCTCTTCTCCTGGTTTCAGGTGCCTCTGAGCGCCCCCCCCCCCAACACCCAGGAATCATCATCCCATTTTTCAGAGCTGGAAACTAAGGCCAGCCCACTCTCCCTCGGAAGCACCTCTGTGGCTGGCTGATTCCTGACCTCGCTGAAGGCACCCCCTTCTGGGAAGTGTCCCTGACCGTACCTCTACCTGTTACCCTCCCCCACACCCTCCTAGGGCAGGGCTGGGACTCAGTGCACACAGCAGTGCTCACTAAAGACTTGCTGAATGGATCAAGGACGGCCTGCTCAGAAAGACCATCAGCACACTGGCTTCCCCCCAACAGGCTGGGCGATGCAAACACCTTGGTCTTTTTCAACAAAACTCCAAGCAGACAGCACTGAAAACCTGCCAGGAACCCACAGGCACCCTAACACCGTTCGAGGGGAAAAACACGCTCTCTCCTGGAGGTGACAAACCCCACCTCTGGCTATCTCGCACCATCTGATAGGAATCGGGCGGGGTGTCCCCTCCCCTTGCCCGGAGCTCGGCCAGCGCGAGTCACTTTCCTTTCATTTTGACGGACTGTACCACCCGCAGGGGAGGACCAACTTCTTGGCAATTAAGTATGTTTGGGAAGAAAACTCGCCCAGACGACCCGGCACAGACTCCCGCTCCCCCTGCCCCGGCTCTGGCCCACGTCCGAGGCCCCCGCTCTCCCAGCGCGACTCCCCCTCGCGCTGCTGTTGCCACGAACCCGGCGGGGCCTGACGGCCGTAGATAAGGCCTCTTATCGCTCTTGGCGATCGCCATCCGGCCGACCGGCCCCGCACTTATCAGAGCTCACATCGACCGGGCGGAGGAAAGCTCGGCGGCCCAGGGGTCCCGAGCAGGGCTCTGCCCCGCGCTTCCAGCCAGCTCGGCCCGGCCTATCGTCCCGGCCATCTGGCCGGCCAAGGCCGCGCTCCTGCCTCGCCCTCCCCCCTCTCCCACGTTTGAAGTTAATAAATGGAAGCGCCTATCACCGCCGCCATCGGTTGCGCGCCTTATCAGCGCGGCACATCTATCTCCTCGTTCTCCTCGCGGAACAAAAGGCGCACAGAGGCGCGGACAGCTGCGCCCCGGCTTTGGTGAGGGCGCGGGGGGCGGTGGCCCGAAGCGCCCGGCCCCCTCCCCTCCTCCACCCGTCCACACCCGCGGCCTGGCCGCAGGTGAGGCCAGCGCGGCGGGCGCACAGCTGCGAGGGCCGCACGCACAGCCCCGGGCAGAGGGCGGGCGGGCGGGCGCCACCGCTTGGTGACAATCAGCGCTCGCATCTTAACTCGCCAAGATCTGCCAGAGGGAGGAGGCGCCCCGGCTGGGGTCGGGGAGCTGCAGGGAGGGTGCCCAGCCCGTCCGCTGCACCCCCACTCCTGCCCGGATCCCGGCCGCGGAGGGTGAGCAGCGGGGGCCTCGAGTGTGCGCCCAAAGCGGTCCCAATCCCCAAGGCGCACCCTTGGCCGACCCAGCTGGGCCCCGGCGCTCGCCCTGCTCGAGGCCTTATCGGCGCTGCTGATCGGTTCCCAGCCTGAGATCTCCCTGCCCGCGCTATCTCTATTTCTCATCGCGCTGAAACACATACACACACGCACACAGAACAGACCGAACAGAGGCGCACAAGGGGAGGAGGGGAAAAGAAACCAGAGAAGGAGCGCAGATCGGGGACCCGTGGGTGGTTTTAATACTTAAGTTGACTTGATAGAAGGCGACTTTCAGAAAACACGTCCGCTTGCACTTTGGGGGAGTGGGTTACGGGAACCCAGATTTATGCTTGCGTTGCCCCTTTCTAGGACCTGCGGGGTAGACACTCCCCCAGGCGCAGGCACATGGGATCCTGGTGGCAGTGGTCATGTGGACAGAAGTGGCAGTGCCCGGGTGCCTGCAGCTAGGCAGAGGGCTGGGGGCCCCCTTTTCACTTCCCATCTGGCCTGGGAGATACGACCCCCCAAGGAAACCGCGTGCCCAGGCCCTGGCAGCGAAGGCGCGAAGTTACTGGCGTGAGGCGGGAGCGGCGCTTCCTGTGTGCTCGCTCTCCCGCTCCTCGCCCAGAGCGCGCGGCGCTTTTATCACGGGGCTTTGGCAGTATGGACTCAGCGACCCCACAGTCCCCTGGGGAGCGGCCCGCGGGTCCGACGGGCAAGAAACGGGACACAAGCAGAGGCGACGGTGACCTGGGGCCTAGCCCCTGAAAGCCCCCCTTTTCCTGACTTGCAGTAGCAGGACAGCCCCCTCGATGGGGGGGGGGGGGCGGGGTGCCTGCCTGCTGCACGTGCAGCATTGGCAGGGACAGAGAGTAAGGTCGGACCTCCAGGAGGCTGTCCCTGGGCAGGGACGGGTCGAGTTCGAGACCCCAGCGACAGGGTGCGGGAGTCTAAGCGGCTGGAACCGAGCGCACGGGCTGCGGTGGCGGCACCCGCCTCCATCCCCAGCCACGCGGCTCTCGGGCCAGCAGAAGAGGTGGTGGGCGCGGGCCGGTCCCCGCCGCTGAGCCATGCATTTCCACGCGGCCCGGGTGCCCTCTCTCCCTCCCAGGTCTCTCTGTTTCTCCCTCTAGATACAAAGCCTGGGAGAGTCAACCGCGCTGCGAGATAAGATCACAATTTCAGCCCGTCCCGACAGAGCGATCTTATCAGGATGGGACTTGCAGAATGGAATATTTTAAACTTTATCTGAGCCCAGATCGGGGCCGCTTTATCGCCGCACCATCTCAGGGATGGGGGGAGGGGCAGGACGCGAGCTGGCCGCGCCCCCAGCCGCCCCGCTCCCGGCCCTCTGGGCGGACACTCCTCCCGGACGGACCCCCGGTGCCGGAGCCGAGACGCGGGGGCCCGGCCCGCCGGCGATTAGATTACTGCGCGCTGGGCGCACGGCGCGGGGGGCGCGGCGCGGGGTGAAGGTCGCGGGCGCCGGGCGGGTGGAGCCGGGCCGGGCGTGCGGGGGCGGGCCGGCGGGGGCCGGCGGGGGTCGGGGCCGGCGGGCAAAGTTTGACTCACGCTTGATCTGCCGGGGGTTGCTCTGTTTCCTCCTGGACATGTCTCCGGCGCCGCGCGCCCTCCCGGCGGCCGCCTCTAGCCCCTGGAGGGCGGCGGCGGGCGGCGGGGGCGCGGCGGGGCCGCGGGGCGGCTCATGCCCCCGGTCCCCGGGCTCCGCGGCCGTCCCGGCCCGCGCCCCAGCCCGCCGCGCCCGGCCCGGAGCCGCTGCGGAGGCCGGAGGCAAGGCCCTGCGCTGCGGGAGCGCCGACCGCCGGGGGCGGCGGGCGGCGGGCTGCTGCCAGCTCCTCGGCTCCCGCGCAGACGCCGCCGCCGCCGCCGCTCGGCTTTTCTCAATGGAACCTGCGGGCAGCGCGCGGCGAACCGGGCGGCCTCGGCCGGGGCGCTCCCGGCGGGCGGGCGGGCCGGCGCGGCGGGGGCGGGGCCTGCGCGTCCCCGGCGCCTCGCCTCCGGCCCCGCCCCCGCCGCGCCGGGCCCGCCCCCTGGCGGATCCAAATTCCCTGAAGCCCGGCCCCGCCCCCGCCACGCTGGCCCCGCCTCCGCCCCGCCGCCACGGCCCCTCCCTCAGGCGGATCCAGATTCCGTGCAGCCCGGCCCCGCCTCCTCCCGCCGCGCCGGCCCCTCCCCCAGGCGAATCCTGGTTCCCGGCAGTACGGCCCCGCCCCCGGCCCTGGGCAGACCTCTGGTTTCCTTGGCTACTCCTTCGGTCCCGCAGCTTTGTCTACAGGCCTGTCCACAGCAACCTATTCGGTGCCGCCGTCCCGCGGCTCCGAGTCCGGCCGAGCTTCAGGCCACTCTGGACCCGCCCCTAGGGCCTAGCTCTGCCCCCAAGCCTGGCCCGACCTGGCTCTGCTCGGCCCCCCCCGCCCCGCCCCAGGCTTCCCGTGGCTCCGCCCCCGGCCCTCGGCCCCACCCAGGACCCCATGGCTCTACGACTCCCCCCGCCCTCCGCCTGCGGGGTGCGGGCAGTAAGGGCTTGGTCAGGAAGCTCTAGGGCTGGACGCCCCACGGTGTCTTGAGCCAGATTTGGGGTGTGGAGTCGGCTGCGGCCCGGTGGGGGCTTCCGTCCGAGACTGCAGTGGAAGCAGCATCCCCGGGGTCTGCCTTCCAAATGAAGTGTGGGGCCCACGGGGCCCCATCTGGCTGTAAACCACGGAAGGTGTGGAAGTTGGCCGCCTGCTCCCCCTGCAGCAGCCCGTTCCTCCCCAGGGCGCCCCTGCTGAGGGGCCGGGGAGAAGCCCCCTCCGTGGACTGAGCGGTCACCTGCGTCCCCTCCCAGCCTGGGACAGTCAGTACTGTGTGTTCTAGCCTTGGAAATGGAGACTGACTCTCCTGTCTTTGGGGGTATGTTCATGGGATCCCAAAGCCACTCCCCCGGCCCATTTTCCAGTGCAGTTCAAGTCACACATCATTACGAGCTGTGTCCCCAAGCTGAAACGTATTCTTTTAATATTCTCGGCCTGCATCTGGTACCTGCTCCCTCTGCCCCTCATTCAGAAGAAATCGGGAGAGAGCAGGGCCCAGGGGCTGACCAGAAGACCTTTGCAGAGAAGACACTTGGGTGCCTGTCCAGATAATTATCACAACTGTCACCTGCAGAGGCTGGCCTTGTGCTGTGGGCCCTGCCTGTGCGACGCTCCTGTTATCTATGCCCCCATCCCATGGAGGAGGAGAAGGATCACCCACCCGGGGGGCCTGGGTGCTCTCATCGCCCCACCACTTCTCTCTAGGGGCCTCTGGGCAGGAGAGTGGCAGGCAGGCTGGAGGCTGAGGTCTCCCCGGGACTACACGTCCACCATTGGACAGATGGGCACACTGAGGCCAGGAGGCCAAGAGACTGGCCCACACATCTCACCAGCTCTTCCTGCTCCCTGCCCTGGGTCGGCAGGTGCGGCCTTCCTACAGTGGGGACTTTCTGGAGAGAGTGGGGCCCATAGTTGGCTGCTTGGCTCAGGGCTCCCACCGGTCCGGGCTTTCCGTGGGCCCTGCCCTCATTCCCAGAGGAGGGCCTCTCTATAGGGCGGGGACCTGGGGGCTGGGAGGAGGCCCCACGCACAGCAAGTGGTGCCCAGGTCGATGCTGCTGCAACGGCTGGAGATGTGAGTTGAGGAGGATTCCGAGGGTCAGCGAAGAAAGAGAGCCATGACCGATCAGTGGTACTCGGGGTGCAGGGAAGACACACATCACTCTGGCTACTTGTTTCTCAAATGCATTTTTAAAAACCGAGGCCAGGGTGCATGGGTGGCTCAGTCAGTTAAGCGTCCGGCTTCAGCTCAGGTCATGATCTCATGGTTCGTGGGTTCAACACCCGCATTGGGCTCTGTGCTGACAGCTCAGAGCCTGGAGCCTGCTTCAGATTCTGTGTCTCCCTCTCTCTCTCTGACCCTCCTCCGCTCGCACTACCTCTGTCTCTCAAAAATAAATAAAAAACATAAAAAAATTAAAAAGAGAAACCGAGGCTCCTGAGGGGAAGGACATGTCCCAATTTCTCAGTGGCTTAGAGGCAGACGTGGGCCAGGAACAGAGCCTGCTGACTAGGACTGACTACCATTTTGAGGGCCTGGTGCAAAATGAAAATGTAGGGCCTCTGTTTAAAAATTAAGAATTTCAGGGCAGCCAAATTAGAGCCTAAAACAAGTGCAGGGTCCCATGAGGCTGCATGGGTCACCCACCCACAAGGCCAGGACAGTCCTGACCCAGGCCGGGGCTGTTTCTGGAGCACCTTCCTTCTAAACCTTGCCCCTTCCGTCTGTCCTGGGCCACATCCTGGGGGATGGCATTACCCCACTGTACAGATGAGGAGCCCTCGGGGACCAGTGGCAATGCCAGCGCCCCCCCCCCCAGGTCCTATGCCCTTAGGGGAGGTCTGTTGATAATGACTACATTCGAGGGGAGAGATCCAGAAGTGCTGTCAGAGGAAGGCCTGTGTGAGCCCAGAGCAGGAGCCTGGGGAGTCCTGGGTGGCCCCCTGGAGAAGCTGACATCCACGAGTGGCTTTGCAGGGGTCCCTGGTCAAGTGGGAGAGGAGAAGCAGAGTGTAGGCTTGCTGAGGGTGTCCAGGCTAAACCCACCCGGCCACCTCCATCCCCCATGGACTACCCCTTGCGCACCCGTCCCCACCTGCCTTTGCAAGTCTGCACTGAGGGCCGCCATTGGTGGAGACCAACAGGACTGTGTTCAGCCAGAGTGCAGCGTTGTCGATGCCTGATGTGGAGCTGGGCTGCCTGGTTGTTCCCTGCTCACCGGATCTGAACTTTCTGGCAGCTGCCTGCTGGGGCCCCAAGGCTCCCTGGAGGCCTCCTGGGCAGGGCTCTGGCCTGGGTGCCTGCCCTCGGGCCGATGTCATCGTCACCGTCAGCCCCACCTTCGGGAGCCCTTCTTCCGGCCGCCTCGTGTTCTCTCCTGCCATACTTGTGCTGTGCCCTAGAGGTCAGGGCCGCCAGAGGCACGCAGGCAGACACTGGCAAGCTGGGTCTGGGACACGGGACAAGACATGCTCTCAAGCGGGCAGGGGGGTGTCGTGGTGGTGATGAGGACGCTGAGGCTCAGAGTGGCCCTGCGGCTTGGATGAGGTAGACCTGGTGTGAAACCCCAGGCAGCTGGGTCCAAATCCCGCCTCTGTCATTTTGGAGGGTGTGACCCTGACCCGGTCCTTAACCATTCGGGTCCCTGGTTTCCTCATACGTAAGTGGGGGTGGGGGTGTGACCCCTCGGGGCTCCTCTGGCCTCTGTCACACTGTGGTTCTGGGCTCCTGTCCTGGTCTACCTCTGCTCTCTGCCCTGTGGGCACGCTCTTTGCCGCCTCCTCACAAGGAGGCCCGCCCCAAGCTGGGCAGCTGCTGGGGGTGGGGAAGGGGCTTCCACGTGCCAGGCCCAGCACTGGCTTTCCGGCTAGGACCAAGGGAGCCACAGAAAGTCCTAGAAACTTAAGGGGGCCCTTGAAGGAGGAAGAAGACGCTCAGGACAGAGTGGAAAGGCCTTCTCAGCTAAGGGAAGGACGGGCGCAGAGGTGGGGGCAGGCCCGGGGCAGGAGCGGACTGGGGCGCATCGGGAGGCCAGGCCAGAGCAGGAGCCTTGTCTGCGTTTCTGCCTCCCAGTGCCCAGGATTGCACCTGCTTGTAGCTCTGAGATGCAACGGATACAGTGCCGCCAGCCCACCCTGCTTCGGGGCCTATCACCCACCACCACTGCCAAGGCAGCGGGACCCTCCCAGAAGCATCTGTGATCACCTCAGCATCTGCCCGGCCACATGCTGCCTTCTCGTCCGAACCTCCTCGCGTGTGGGTCCAGGAGTCCTGTGGCCACCGGGAGGTGTTGCTGCTGCCGGGTGCACCCTTCCTCAGGGGAGCCCCTAACCTCTCCCAGACAAGGGGAGGCTCCCCTCTCTGTTCCAGCTGGCAGGGCCCGGCGTCTCTTCCCTAGCACCCGGGCCTCCATCATCTCACACCAGCAGGGACAGGAGCGACACAGTGCGCGGCTCCCTGATGGCCCCTCGATGAGCTGGAACACGGAGGGGAGGCAGGGGGCGGGGTCAGGGCACAGCCTGCTCATAGCAGTGTTTGTTAGAATTCCCATTTGCCAGAAGAGTAAACTGAGGCTCAGAGAAGTGAGGTCATGTGGCCAAGGCCACAAAACAGTAAGTGGCCGAGCCGGTTTCCTCCCAAGGGGATCCACACACGCTGCTCCACACTGGTGGCTGCGGCCCCTGCCTGGGCCGGGCTTCGCTCCCCCACCACGGGGCTGCCGGAGGCCCTGGAGCTGCCGGCAGCCGGCGGGGGCCAGGCTGACATTCATCAACACCAGCTCTGTGAAGGGTTTAATTAACTTCCTGTTGCAATGGGGGGATAATGAGTTTTAAGCACCACGTGACTCTGTAAGGAGGTCAAACGGCAGTGAGGATGTCAAAATAAATTAAGTTAGGAATCAGGAGGCCGCCCGGGGGAGGAACCGGGAGGGGACCAGACGGCGCTGCCTGGGCCGCCCTTGGCGGGCAGGCTGTTGCCTCGCCGTGCGGTGGGGCCTTGGAGACGCGGCTCAGGCTGTGGGCCCGCAACTGGGACCCCATCTGATCTGCACTGCTCACCCCTGGGATGTCTGAGGGACAGAGAGCCGGCTGAGGGCTGGGCCCACGGGGTTCTCCTCCGGGCCTTGGTGACCAGCATCTGTGACCAGCGTCTCTGACGTCCCAGGACACAAAGGCTCTGGCCCGAGGACGGTCCTCTGGTGTTGTGAGGGCCGACCTTCCATGCGGCTGCCCGAGTGTGGCCCACTGACCCGGCCAGGCGGTGTTGGGCGCAGACAGGAAACATTATCTGGGTATTTCCCAATCTCCGAGGGTTGGGGTCATGTGGTCGTATCACCAGATAGGAAATGCACACGTCCCGTTTGCCTCCCTTCTTCCTTTCTCCTTCTCCACTTCTCCCTCCCTCCCCTCCTGTCCCGCACCCTCCACCCACCTCCCTCCTCCCCCTCAAGCATGCAGGGAGCCCCTACTTGAGGCGCCGCAGGTACAAGCGTGAACAACACGCGTCTTGGGGAGTCTGGCAGGAGTGTGTGGGGTCAGCTACCACGGCCCACAGCTGGTTACGGAGACACAAAGAGGAAGTGCTGTTTGGGCAAACGGCTGAGGGAGGGGGCAGCCTGAGGCTGGCTGAGGGCAGAGGCTCCAGACAGGGCCAGGGAGACCCTGCTGTGCAGGCCACAGTCCCGAGCCCTCGGAGAGTCTCAGAATGTTGGGGCTGGAAAAGTTTTGGGCGATTATTGTGCCCATTTGATGGCTGGGGGGGCTGAGGTCTCCAGGGGATGGTGGCAAACCTGAGGCTTCCAGCTCCCACCCGAGCCCTGCTGCCCCCTGCTTGCCCCACGAGGCAGAGCACACTGCCTTCTGCCCCGGGCCCTAGAAACGGGGTGCAGTTTGTTCAAGCCTGGCCAAAGCCCTGGGAAGGCCCGTCCTGCCCCCTCTCGCCTGGGGGCTTCAGGGAGGAGGCCACACTTGTAGTCAGTGAGGGAGGAGCTGTCCTCTGGGAAAGGGGTCGTGGCCTTGGGTGCCCAGGCCCAGAGTGGCTGGGAAGGAGAGAGAGCCCCGAGGGGCCATCACCCCACAGCAGTGCCCTGGGGCTGGAGGGCAGGCTTCCTGGGAAATGACCAGCCTGCTGCCTACGCACTGGACTGGCGGGAAATGGGGGGCTGGAGGGACGCGGCCTCTGGGCTGCACCTCCACAGCCCACATGAGCACATTCTCAGATGACATGGCAGGGCCCTGGGGCCCCCAAGTCCCTCCCCCTTATGGGAGTGCTTCAGGTGCTGGGGAGCACCCTGAGTGCAAGGATTCAAGTCTCCCCTGGCGGCCATTTGCTCCTGAGACTGTCTCTGCAGGTCCCTCGTAACCCCGAGTCCTCCCGCTGTGTGAGCATGGCCGCTGACCCTTGGCCGGGAGACGGGACTCTCTGAAGGGTTGCAGCGCCGGGAGCTTAGGGAGGCCCAGGTGTGCCGTGGGAAGCTCCCCCTTACGGGGCCTGGGGGTGGGGGGTGCCTGCCATGCCAGCCTCCGGTGGCTGTCCATGGCTCCCCCTGCCCGCCCCTGAGTCCAGGTGCTTGTGCACCCCGTCCCGCACCTGCACCCCTCACCCGGCCCTGGGGACCATCAGTCCTGCCCTGTCTCCGGCTGGTGGGGCTGAGGGGTCGGTGGGTCAGGCTTTGGGCCCAGTGCAGAATGCAACTGAACAATGCAGCCATTTATGTGATCTTGCTGCTAACACATGCTCCCAGCCGCCCCCCTGCCTGCCTGGGGACAGCGCCCCAGGGTCGGGGGGGTTGGCCCTGTGGTCACTGGGTGGGTGGGCGCGATGGCTTCCTAGAAGGGACGGTCCAGGCCCTCTGGGCCCAGGGCCTCGGGCTGCTCCCGCCCCAGCCTTCTCCTGTATTTGTGGGCCCCACTCCCGTGGCTCACACCGAAGCTTCAGGGTGCCTGCCTTGGGCCCTCCCGAAGGCCAGGCCCCCGCAGCAGAGTAGCGGGTCAGGGTGGGGTGGGAGGAGCTGCGCTAAGGGTGTGTCTCTGGGCCTGGGGGCGAGGCCGGGGTGGGCGTGTCTTCCATGTTGGCACTCGGGAGCTGGCGGGAGATGGTGGGCACACAGCACCCTGCCCCTAGGGCTGGAGGCTCCTGCGCCCCCGCAACCCAGCTGGGCCGATGCTGCCACCTGCTGGCCAGGCGGCGTCGTGCACATCTGACTCCCAATCGGGGGAGGGGCCTGCAATTTCCCACGTTCCCAGCGACCTGAAGGCTCCGATCCCTGGCTGTCCCAGGTATGAGGAGTTGAACAGGGGTCTGCATCCCCAAATCACCAGATGCTTGTTCTCAAATGGCTCAGACAGCTCAGACTCACTCCACCCCAGCCCCAAACTCCACTCCTGTGCCCCTCATCTGAGGCCCTGCCACAGAGACCCCCAAGGAGACCAAACCCCCAACTCATGACAGAATCTGTCCAGAGGCCACCCCGCCGAAGCAGGGGCTGCATGGAGCTCATCGCCCAGCACACAGTAGGCATGCAAATATGAAATGGGTGGCCCGGGACCCCTTCCCTGAGACCCTGGAGACAGACAGCCCAGGGCTGGGGATGCACAGCCGGTAGGGTGCTGCTGGCCAAGGGAGGTGAACGGGGGTGGTGGGGACCCCGTGGGCTTGGGCAGAGGCGCTGAGACCCCCCTTATGGCTTCACGTGGAGGCCTCCCTCCCTGAGTCTCCCCTCCTCCCCCTGCACACACTGCTGGGCGCTGCTCTGAGGCCCCCTCACATCCCAGCCCAGACGGCCATCAGGGGGCAGGACACGGATGGGTGCTTGACTCTGGACCGCCTGGCCTGCCCTCTGGACACTTGTCCTGGACACCGGGGTCTCTGACAGTTGTCTTCGGGACATGGTGGACCCCGGGGTCTGAGCAGTTCCCTTCGCTGGGGTGGTGTCTCTGGCTTTGACTCTTTGCTGCCTTCCCAGGTCCCCTAAACCGAGCTGTGCTAATTCCTTTCCCACACTTTCTCTCTCCTGCTCTGATCCGTGAGGGCCCTCCGCGGTGAAGCTTCGGAAACGCTGCTAAATGCCACGTGAAGAGGCCCGGGGAAGCTGGTGGGATTGCAGGGCTGTGGGGGCGGCTCTGCAGGGCCACGCGGCCCTGGTGACCGGACAGAAGTGCAGCTAAAGCCACCGAGGCAGGGGCAGGCGGGAGGTCAGGCAGCAAAGCCACAGGCTTTCCGTGAGCAGTGAGGCTGCATTCACCAGGACGAGGGCACAAAGGTCTGCGCAGTACGCCTCGGTCGCCATGCTTTATTCGTCAGCTCTAAAGGCATTCTGAGTGGCACACAGCACCTTCTCGAAAGGCAATCTGGGCCCAATTTGGTCTCTTTCAAAATATCAAAATAAACACTTTTGACACACATTGCACCCAAGGTAAAAAAGGAAAAACAGCAACACAAACCATGGACCTCAGAGACGCCTAAGGACAGAAGAGGGGCTCTCCTCCTCCTTTGAAAACACGATTCCATGAGCAGGAGGTGCGTGCCGACCCCTGGGTCCTGTCAGTGCACGAGACGCCCCGGCCCTAAGCGTCCCACCCGCTGCTCCCCCGACCGTGACTGTGACCGTGGAGCCTGCCGGCGGCCGTGAGCCAGTGAAAGACTTGTCAGGGTCACTGGTGCTGGTGGGCCTGGTGCAGCGCCCGTCTCCCCACCCACCCCCCAGGTGAGACACACCGAGGAAGCCTGAATTCACATTACGACATGAAATAGCACCGGAAATTCAGAGTAAAATTGCTGATCCTCGCAGCGGAGAGCTCCTTGTGGGAGAAAGGCTCTAGGGAAGGGCAGCCGCAGAGGCAGGGCGCCTGGGGAGGGAGAGCCGGCGGGAGCCGGCTGATGAGCGGCTTTCTCCGCCTTCCAGCTGGGAACCCAGTCCCCAGGGGTCAAGTGCACTGGAGACAGTGGCCAGCAGCACTCTGTGGCCGCAGCAGCCTGGCCGGTGGCCCGCTGGCTCGCAGCTCTCCCAGAGGGAGAGCGCAGCCATGGAATGTGGCTTCTAAGCAATTCCACCAACAGCAGCAACAAGACGACGGGGAGCCCTGACCAGAGGCTGCCTCAGCTCACTCCCCTGCTAGCTCACAGGAGGGAGGACCCTGTGCAAACCTTCAGACGAAGCGTCTGGGGCGTACTATGCCTTGGCAATGGGGCACACAGGGCAGGGGGCTGCCTTCGCCTCCAGTTCTAGGTACCGAGAAAAGAGCCGTATGGTCTCAAAGGGGCTGCAGCTGGCCCGGCCCTCATGGTCACCTTCTACCTAGAAAGGGAATGCTGTCCACCCCAGGCCCTGCTCAGAGCATCACAGTCTCAGCCCTAATACCAAACTCTGAGCATTTGCATAAGGCAAGTGGATTTACACGTGGCCACCGGCCCAACCCCCTTAGAGAACTGAGGTTTGTCAGCACAGCCGGGAGCGCCCACTTGCTGGGTTGATCCAAGCCCAGCTGCCAGGTACTCACTCGTGTCTATAAATTACTCTGAAGGGTCTTTCTTTAGAGGGATCTTGAAGCTGGTGAGTCTCTGCCCAAAGAGCTGGCTGAGGAGGTCATTCTGAGACTCGGCGGTCCGGCAGGTGCGGGGCTTGGCAGGTTCAGCACCGTGGACAGCTCTGTCCCTCTTGGGGGTCCTGTGCAGGGGTCTCCCCTGGGGGCAGGCCTTGCCCTGCCCCTCCCTGGGGCGCCTGCAGTCCCCGTGCGTGTGGCCCGGCCCCACCTGCCGCTGTTGCTCACAGGACTGGGGTGGCATCGTGCCCTTCTGGCTACTGGGCCTGGCCTTGGCGGGGAGCACGCGGCTGGGCGTCGCCTGCTTCCGGGGGGCCCGTGTGGGCTTGTCGGGGACCAGGTGGGCTCTCCCCAAGCTCCTCACACTTTCACTCCTGGCTGGCCCTGGGGCCCGGCCCTTCCTCTTCTTCTCACTGATCTCCCCATCTTCCCTGGGGCCCAGGCTCCCCCGGGGCCCCTGGTCACCAGCTTCCTTTGGCCCCTTGGGAGAGCCCTTGGCTGGGGCCCGAGGAGGATGCTTGTCTGGGGCGGGGCCCTGGCCTGGGCAGTTGGGTTTGGCTGGGGTGGTGGCCGTCTCACTCTGGAGCTGCTCGCTGGCCGGCTGGGGCTGGCTGCCCCCCGCTGACTTGGTGCTGTGCCGTGGGCCCCCCCCACCCCGGGAGCTGGGGCTCGGCTTGGCTTTGGGGGTGGTGGGCTTCGGCCGGTCCTCAGTGCTCTGGGCTGGCTCTCGAGCTGTGGGACGAGCCCCAGCCTCCTTCGGCTGCATGGGGACCTTGGGAGCTTTGCCCGCGGTGGACAAAACTGACCTGTCCTTTGACAGACTCCGGCAGCCCAAAGCCTTGGTGGCACTACCTTTGTGGGAGGGGTCCCCTGTACCCGCATCAGGCAGCATGGGGCACGGGGACACCTTCTCCTTCGGGGACAGGGAGGGGGCTTCCAGGCCATGGTCAGGGGCACATTTGCCAGAGGCACTTGAGGTCCTGCCTCTCCCTGAGAATGGGCCAGCAGCCCTCTTTACCTCTCCATCTGGGCCTCTGGCCCCTGGCCGGGGCAAAGAGCCCCCTAGAGGGAGAGCCTGCGGGAGAAGAGGCCCAGGGCCGCCCGGAGAAGCCTCATCCTCGGAGCTCTCTAGGGCTCCATTCTGCTTGTGGCCATCTTTGCCATCAGCAGAGGCCGCCGGAAAAGGAGACAGAGCCGGGGGCAGGAGCTCCTGGAGGTCAGAGGGCAGATCGCCCCCTGTGACCGGGTGGCCCACAAGGTCAACAGGCCTCTCTGGGGTCCTGGGCTGCCCCTTGGTGGTTCCAGGAGCCGCCTCTGGGCAGGGCTGCAGCAGGGCTGGGAGCGACCCCTCGCTCGGGGTGGGGCTGCTGCCCCAGGACAGAGGCCTGTCGGCGCCGGGCCCAGGAGGGCTGCTGGGCGGGGCCACCTTGCGCCGTTTGCTGGGCAGGGTGCCCTCGCGGGCCGGGGCCCTCTGCGTGGGGGCGCCGGGTCTCCGCACCCCGCGGAACGTGAACGGCTGCTGCCCCTTCCGCAGGTGTTTGTCCATGTGCCGGTCGAACTGCTCCTTCTTGGCGAAGGTGTAGTTGCAGGAGCTGCAGACGAAGGACCTCTTGCTGATGTGCGTGACGTTGGCGCAGAGCTCGCAGGCGTAGAGCGGGGTGTGCTGCGGCTCCCGCTCCTCCCTCGCCCCGTGCTCCCCGGCCAGGTGCGCGCGCAGCTCCTGGGGCTCGGCGTAGACCCGCGGGCACTGGGGGCACAGGTAGACGCGCTGAGGGCTGTGCACCGCCAGGTGGCGCTGCAGCTTGAACGGCTTGGGGAAGCGCTTCCCGCAGTGGTGGCAGTCTCGGGAGGGGTCTTTGCAGCCCTCGTGCACGTGCGCGGACACGGCCCGGAGGAGGGGCTCGCCGTGGGGGCAGGGGGCAGGGGACAGGGTGGGGGACGTCTTGGCGGAGCCGCTCAGAGGGCTGCGGTCCGCCAAAGCCCCAGCTGGGGCCGCGGTGCCATCTTGGTTTGGAAGGTTGGCGGGGGCCTTGGGTTTCACCCTCTCCCTCCGGGACTCTTTCCCGGCTTCGGTCTGCTGCCCCGACGCCTCTGCGGGGGCCCCGTTTGCCTTGCCAATGGAGCGCTTGCCCCCACTGGGCCTGGACGCCTGTCCCATGACGCTGCCCAGGAAGTGAGTGCTGGTGCCGTCCCCCTCCCAGTCCCCCAGAGTCCTCCGCGCCTGCCCCTTGCGGGCGAAGCGCAGGGCGTGCTCCCGCAGGTGCTCGTTGTACATCCAGACGTCGGCCACCTCCCTCAGGCACATGCCGCAGGCCCAGTGCCCCGCCTTGCTCTGCGCGTGCTTCTCCTGCAGGTGCTGGCGCAGCAGGTCCCGCGAGCGGAACCTGCGCTCCACGCACATGTAGCAGGTGGGCGGCGGCGAGGGGCTATGGGCCAGCTTGTGCAGGTCCAGTTCGCCCAGGCCGCGGAAGCGCTGGAAGCACACCTTGCACTTGAACGCTGCCCTCCTGGCCTTGGGGTGCCGCTCCCTGCCCGCGGCCCCGCCTGCTCCCGCTGCATCCCGTGCCCTTTGGTTCTGTGGCCCCTGGGAGCTCCCTGTGGCCCCGAAGCCTAAGAAGCCGGGGCAGGGGATGCCCACGGGGTCTTCGCAGGGTCCCAGGAAGCACAGATCTTGCACCTCCAGTTTGGCACTGAGCATCTCCAGATCCACGGCGTTCCCGGCAAGCCCGCTGTCATAGTGTTCTCGCTCCAGGTCAGGGGGCTCGGGGCTCACGTCTCCCAGAGAGGAGGCCATCTCTTCGCTGGCGGTCTGAAGCTCCAGGTTTCGCCAAGCCGCTGGGACCATGTGCAGTTCGGGGATGTTCTCTGACGGGTGGTCCTCGCTGCAGCCGTGGGGCCCGTCCTCCGCACAGGCCACCTCTGGGACGGGCTCCGGGGCCCACAGGCTGGGGCTGAGGGCCCAGGGGTCAATGCCAGGCACCTTGCTCAGGAGGCCCTCCAGGAGGAAGGAGTCCGGCAGACTCATGGCCTCATCACCCCATGGGTCCTCGTGCGACAGGCAGAGCGAGCCCGAGTCGCTGAGGTCTGTGGGCAGGTGGGCGGAAGCCAGCAAGCCGACACCCCCCGCCTCACCTTGGGGCTCTAGCGTGGGTGGGGCCGGGGGCTGCTTACAGCGCTTCCCGTAGACCCGCGGGTTCTTCTTCCGGGTCAGACGGCCGCCCGAAGGGAAGAGCTCAGAAAAGGAGGCCTCGTCGTCAAACACGCTCGGCGGGTCCCCGAGGCCCGGGCTGGGGGCTTCGGGAGCAGCGCCCTCCTCCTCCCGGAGCCTGGCCTGTGCTTTCTGGTGGAGCAGGGGGCCCTGGGGGCAGCTGCTGCTGGTGCCATCCACAGGGGTGCAGGTCTCAGGAGGGGCGGGGGGGCGCGAGGGGGCCTCACGTGCCTCCCCCCCGCCTGGCCTTGACCCACCCTTGGCTGCTCTGCTGTCCCCTACAGGCTCAGACCTGGCTGCCCCCGACGGCTCTTCGTAGATGCCTGACGGCCTGGTCTCCTTGGGTCCCCAGCAACCCCTGGCCAAGACCTCCTTCCGTCCCCCCGGCCTGTTCTCAGGTGGCCCTGCCTCCAGCCCCCCCGGAGGGGCCATGTGATCCTGGGGTGACTTCCATGCTGGCGTCTCCTCTGGGTCTGTGCCCTCCATGCCCTCCAGCACCCAGGGCCAGGACACGTCTGTGTCAGGTGCTTGGCTGCCCGGAGGCCCCGGGGAACTGGCAGTGACAGTGGACAGGTCCCAGCGGAATCGGTCTGTGATGACACCAGGAGAGAGGGGAGGGCCACTCCCCTCCCGGGACCTCCTTGCTCTGGGCTTTCTCGCCTTTTCCTGTGATTTCTTCGCTGGCTTGCTGGGGACGTCCGCGAGCACTCTGCCCCGCCTCTGGCCTCCTCTCTCTCTCTGTTTGGGACAGGGCTCCTCCTTTCCCAGCCGGTCCTGTCTCCTGGGCACTGCGGGCCTCCCGTCCACTCCCGGCTCGTCCAGGCCCGGGGAGTGCGGCTCCTGGCTAGGGGTACAGCCTGGTGTTCCCAGAAGGCTGAACCCCTCCCCACCAGGTCCCTCGGACACCTGGGGACCTGACCTCTCCACAGGAGCCTCTGCGCCCGGGTCAGGAGGTGGCCCGAGGACGTGGCTGGGGCCGCTCAGGGCCTGCCTCATTCTCTCCTTCCCAGGTGCCCTGCGGCTTTTCTTCCCGGGGGGCTGGCTCGCCGGGGTCTGGGGAGCGGGTGGGGCCGGGGGGCTCGGCGGGGAGGCAGCACCCCTGTGCGGCCCGTGCTTCCTGGCTCTGTGGCGGCTCAGGCCCGGCCCGGAGCGGAAAGAGGCTGAGCACACCTCACAGGTCACGGGCCGCCTGCCGGGGGCTCGGTCCTTCCAGTGGCCATTTTCTCTGGACACAGGCTTCTTTTTAAAGCCACGAGGCTCTTGTCTGGTGCCCTGGGGCCGGAGGGGGTCCCTCCGGGGCGTGTGGTGGACATTTCTGAGGCTCTGGGGAGAGCTGGGTCTGGAGTCACTGGCTGTGCGGCTGGGAGATGGGACCCTGCCCCGGCGGAGCTCTGTCGGGGGGCAGGTAGCTGGGGGAATTCCGCCGCCCTCCTGAGATGCTTTCATCCCCGCAGAGGGGCTGGCCCCCACCTGGCCTTCCTGGCAGCCATAGGAATCTGGCCCAGGGGTCCCCCACGTGGAAGGGTCAGCAGGCAGAGCAGTGATACCCTGGCCTGGGGGGTCCGAGGAGGGGGGTCCCGTGGGCATCCCGCTGGGGATGGTGTGGGGTGCGGCTCGCCTGCAGGGCTGGTCTAGCCTGCCGACTGGCCCCATGCCATTGGGGGCAGGGATGCCAGGAGGAGAGGTGGCCCTCACTGGGGGAGGCGGGGTGGCCGAGGCAGGAGATCTCCTTGGCTTCTCTTTTCTGGAATCCTCTAGAGGTCCTGAGGTGCTGCCTTCGGGGTGGTCCTCCCCCTGGGCAGGAGTGAAGACACCGATGAAGCCGGGCTGGCCCAAGGGAGGGTCTTCTGGGGGGCTCTGGTCCCCCGGGAGGGGCTGGGGGGCTGGGCTTTCCTTGAAGCCACAGGGGCTTGTCCTCAGAGATGGGGGCGCTGTGGGTGCATCTGTGGTGGCCGGGGTGCAGGCTGCCCTGTGGGGAGGCGCCCCGGCAGGAGAACGGGCAGGTGGGAGCCGTGGACTGGGAGGGTCCTTGCAGGACGGACGTGCCGGGAGCCTCCCGGTCCGCTCACCTGAAGGGGGATCTTCCTGGGGCAACTGCTCCGGCCCAGGCGGCATGGCGATGGCTGCAGGAGGGGGCAAGGGTGCACCGCTGGCCCGGCCCCCGACCAGGGGCGCTGGGCTGGCTGCCTCCTCTGAGGTCGGGGTCCCTGGCCCATTGTGGGCGTGGGCTGCTACCAAAGGCTCTGCATCACAGAAGGTGGGCCCTGGGGTGGCCCATGTTTCTTTCCGAAGGCCCAAGACACCCCCGTTTCCCTGGAGCTGTGCCCCTGGCTGGTCTGCGCCCCCAGCCGATCCGGCCGGGGCGGCTGCAGGATCGGCACGGACTGTGAGTAGGCTGTCCGGCCCCCCCAGGCTCCCTGGCTTCTCCGGCTGCGGTCCACTCGCTCTGCCTTGGCCCTGTGGTTTCTCAGCCCGGCCGCATGAGCCCAGATGTCCATCAGCCTCGGGCCCAAGCTGACATCTGGCCACTGCAGGGACGGCTGTCATCCGTACCCGCCCCGGGACGTCCTGGGTGGGGCTGCAGGCCGTGTCCCCCCCCTGCACACTGTCCCCTTCCAGATCTGAGGGCTCAGTGCGCTGAGGGCTCCGGGCGTCAGCGGAGGGGGGGGCCTGTGAGCCCAGGGCGTCGTCCCTCCCAGCGGCTCTGGCCACCAGGAGCTGGAGTTGACGCAGGGGGCTTGTGGCTGGGTCCTGGGGCCTCCTGCCGGGACTGGTGTCGGACACACAGGCAGGACTGGGGGGGTCCTCCACGGGCACAAGCTCCTCGTTAGCCTGAAGGCCGGGGCTCCCCGCCCCAGGGTGGGGAAGGCCTGCTCTGCTTCCAGAGGATCCCTTGGGAGCATCGCTGTGACTGTCACCACAGGCTGGGGTGGCGCCCCGAGATGCTTCCAGCCTGGGGGGCTCTAGGCGGGGCCCAGGCGCCTGTGTGCAGGGAAGGCACAGCTGGGTGTCGCCCTGGTGGGCCTCGGTGGCCCGGCTATTTTTGGGGAGAAAAGGCTCACGGTGCGGGCTGCGCTTTGCCAAGTTCCTCACGTCCGACGGAGGTTTGAATGGTTCTCTAGAGCCAGACAGAGAGGCTTCCGGGTGGACCCCGCCGTCCCCTTCTGCTGTGGGGGGCCCTGGCTCGGAGACACTGGGGCTCTGCCCTGCTCGGAAGCTGCGGTCGGCCCCATGGAAGCTTCCGGGGGCCCCGGACAGCGCATCTGCAGGCGCCCGGGGGAAAAGGGCTTCTCCTCCCGGGCGGGATGAGGGCCCCTCCCCCCGGATGCTCCTCAGCGTCCCTTCTGTGGCGGCCACTGCGGCGGCTGCCCCTTCTGGGCGCGGACTCAATTCCCCAAGACTGGTGAGGTCGGCCTCGGACTTGGGGAAGGTGTACCCGGGGGGCAAGATGGCCTGGGGGGAGGGCAGGGGAGCCCCTGTGCCCGAGTGCCCAGCCACACACGGCAGGTCTGGGGCCTCGGGCACACCTTTACCCTGTAGCTGACTTTCCAATTCGGCGACCAGCCTTTTGATTTCAAGTTCATCTTCAGACAGGTTCCCCACGAAAGCACCGCCACATTCGCTGACCTTGCTGGGCAGAGGCGGGGGGCCGGCAGCCTCTGTGCCTTCAGCGGGGCCTTTCCCGCGGAGCGCCTTCTCCCCCAGGAGGTCAGGAAGGTGGCTGGCCAGCACGGGGGGCTCCTCCAGCAGGGTCCAGCCCTTGTCGGGCAGAAACGGGCAGTATGGTGGCTCTAACTGGGGTCTCCTTGGCGGAGGGGGGAGGCCGCTTCCGGACAGGCTGCTGTAGATTGGCGGCTCCAGTCTGTCCACAGGCAGCCCTGGGAAGAGGGGTGTGGGCTCCAAGGTCAGCGGCGGCGACTCGGCCCCGCCTGGGCCCACTCGGATGGCGTAGGATGGATCCCTGGGTGGTTTGGGCTCCAGGGAACCGGGGCCCACGGCCTCCTGGGGAAGGGGCACGCCGCTGGTGGGCAGAGCGTCCGAAGCTAAGGGCTTGGAGTACAGGTCTTGGAAACAGCCAGGCAGGTCTTTGGGTCCAAGGAACAATTTGCTGGGGGGGCCGCTGAAGGCCTGGGGTCTCTTTTTGGCAAACGGAACCCCCCCAGAGTCTCCGTTAAAAAGAGCAGAGTCACAACCAAGATGAGGGGTCTTCAAAAACAGGACGCCAGCTTCAAGGTCGGCGGTGTCGGCAACAGGCACCAGCAGTTCTCCTGGTGGGCAGGCGGGGGGGCCCTCTCCGTCCCGGGAGGCGGGCGGCTCCGCACACCGGGCAGCGCCCGGCAGGCTGCCCGCACCCGCGGCTGGTGGGCTCCCACGGGCCCCCTGGGCGTCCCCTCTGCCGGGCTCTGGGGCGGGAACGTTCAGGGCGTCTGCGGGGAGCGTCTCGGCGGGTTCAGGGCTCTTGCTGTCTTGGGGGCCGTCCGGGGCTGGATGGTTCTCCTCGGGGGCCTGCACCAGGTGCTTGGGGCCTCCCTCCTGGGGGCCTGGGCTCAGGGAGCCCCCGTCCTTTGCAGCCTCCGGCCTCACGACCTTCCTGGGTTTCTGCCGCCCTGGATCCTCCTTGGGACCCGGGGCCACATCCCCTTCCTTCTGCCTGGCGCCCCGGCGCCACCGCTGGCAGGCATGGCGGGGCCGGCCTCTGAGGCGGGAGCCCCGTGGCCGGGAGCCTTCCTCCTCCTCAGACTCTGAGGCGCATGTGAGCTCTTGGGGGCCGACGTCTGCCCTGCCGGGCGCTGGCCCCGGGGACCCCGGGGGGCAGAGCCCGCCCTGGCCCTGTCCCCCGGCCGGCTTGTTCTTCTGCAGGACGATCTTGTGGATGAGCTCCTTGCTCCAGGCCCCGCCCTGCAGCTGCCTCCGCCTGGAGGCCTTCCCGGGGGAGCGCCGCAGGCGCTGGGAGCTCCTGGTCTCCACGGGCAGGGCCTGTCTGGCCAGAGCTCCCTGGCTCTTGGGGGCCTGGGTCCGGAGGTCCCGGAGGCGGGGCAGGGACGGCTCAGCCCTGTGGCCTTTCCTCCTCTGCCTCGGGCGAGTGGCTCTGGGGCCCTTGCGGCTCTTGGTGGTGCTCGGTGTGCCCAGCTCTTTCTGGAACATCTTAAACCGCTTCCCTCTCCTGTGCTGGCCAGCCGGGCCGGCCCCATCTGCGTCCGCAGGCGCTGGGCCCAGGGAACGGGTCTGGGGCCTGCTGCGGGCCGGGGGGCTCCCGCGCCCAGGCCGGGGGCCCGGGGGCTCTGGCGGGGCGGCCTCGGCTGGGAGCGCGGCCTGGGCCTTACTCTCTGGCGCTGTCCCCACCCTGGTCCTGGAGGGCTGCCCGGCACCAGGGCCTCTGGGTCCAGAAGGCTCCTCGTCAGCAAAGACGTCGATAAAGCTGCTGTCGATCTCGGGGTTGTCCGACTGGTACCCCAGGCCGTTGAGCGCCTCGGTGATGAGACTGTCCAGCTTGGCGTCGTCCTCCAGGTCCAGGCCCGCCGCGGGCAGCGGGAAGGGGGCGGCGGCCAGGCCCGGCAGGAAACTGGTCCTCAAGGGGTCATCTCTGCCGTCAGCCCGGACGTCCCCGGGGGGCAGGAAGGGGGCCGCCTTGGTGTGGCCGAGCAGGCCGGGGCTCCCGCTGCCTGGAGCTCTGGGGGCGGTGGGCGGCCCCGGGGGCTGCTGGTGGCCGTCCTTGGCCCTGGCCCCGAGCGCGCTGCAGAACTGCCGGTGCCCCAGGAAGGCGGCCAGGCTGCCGTAGTTCTGGTCACACTGCCGGCAGGTGAACAGCACGTCCAGCTGGTCCAGGCTGGCGCTGCTGAGGGGGAAGTGGTGGGCGGGGTAGGGGGGTGGCTCCCGGGGGAAGCCCTCCAGCCCTACGCTGCCCCCCTCGGGGCCTGCGCTGGGAAACGGGGCCTCCTCCAGGCATTTGAAAGTGCCCTCGGCCCCCAGCCCGTCTGTGGGGGAAGGGAAGGCTCTGAGGGGCTCCGGCTGGTAGTGAATGGGGACGGTGTGTGAGGGCTCGGGGGACGGGTAGGGGCTGCGGGTCTCCTGGGCGTGAGGGGGCCGGTGGAAGAAGCTGGAGGGCCCAAGAGGGCCGGGCAGCTGGCCCTCCTCCGAGCTGGGGTTGGCCGGGCTGCTGGGCAGGGGGGAGAGTGACGAGCAGGAGCTGCTGCTGGCCGTGTTGGCGGCAGGCGAGGGCAGCGGGGACTGGCAGGGAGAGGCGGCCACCACCCTGGGAGGGGGCAGGCCGGGGGCTCCCCGGGGGGAGACCTGGGTCCGGGCCACAGTGAAGAACAGGGGCCGGGCTGCAGGGTCCTTCAGACCATTGTGGGCAAACAGCCCGGGGGAGCCGGCGCCCTGCTGGCCGGGGCTGCTTCTCAGCACCGCCAGCTTCTCCCCCTGCCCCGCTGTCTTGCCAGCAGCAGCGCCCAGGGCTCCCTGGCCGCCCCCCTGCCACTCCGGGCTCCCTGGGGGGAAAGGCAGCCGGCTCAGCACCTCCACTGGGTGGGGGCTGGGCCCAGCAGTTGGGAGCATCTGGGGCCAGGTCAGAGGGGGACTCTGGGGGAGGCCCAGGCGCTGGCCTAGGCCGGGCTGGCCTTCAAAGAATGCATTCCTGGCTGTGGCTGGGGGGCCCACGGGAGGCGTGGGGTAAGGGGTGGCAGCAGGGTCCCACAGTGGGGGCAGTCTGGTGGGCAGCGGCCCAGGGGCGGCCAGCTCCGTGTCCAGAGACCCAGGGCTGGAGCTCACTCCAGTGGCTCCGGGGCTCCCGTAGGCCTGCCCGGGAAAGTGCCTCTGTGGCAAAGAGTTCGGGGGCCCCCTGGGGCTCCCCAGCCCCTCGTGGGCCGAAGTAGGCCTTTCAGGAAGTGCTTTGGTCAGGCTCTTGTGCAAACCGTCTGGAAAGGGGGCTGTGGTCTCCAAGAAGGGGCTGGGGGCCAGGTGAGCAGCACCAGGTTGTGGGGTAGCACAGCCGAGGTCCCCGGGGGGCTCGAAGCCAGGCTGCCCCGGGTAGCAGGGCGGGGGCTGGGGAGCGGGCTGGCCGGGCAGGGGGAAGGCCGTGCCCGCCTCCTCCGGCCAAGCTCCCTGGGGCTGACGGAAGGCGAACACCAGCGCCCTCTCTGAGAACTCAGGCCGGGCGGTGCCCTCGAGGAAGGCTTTGGGGCCGGCCCCGCGCAGAGCCAGGAAAGGGAGCAGAAAGGAGGCCACTCCGGGGCTGTCCCCTTCAGGGAAAGGCTCTGGTTTGGCAGAAGGGACCCCGAATCTAGCACCTGGGAAGCTGTTGTTAACAGCGGGAGGCCAGGCGTTGGCCCCGCCGCCCGGGGGCTCCGAATAGGGGGCTGGCAGGCCGGGGCTGGCGCCGCTGCTCGGGGGGGCCCTGAGTGGCGGGGGCCCGGAGGCGGCGTTTGCTGAGGTATAGTTGGTGGAGGTAAAGCTGGAGGGGGCCTCCTGGAAGCACCTTTGGAAACTGAGCTCTTCTGGGGCCTCTGCCTCTGGGGCCTCGGGGTCCTTGCACGGTGGGCCCTCAGGAGTCTTGTCCAGAGCGGGTGTGGCCGGGGAGCGGGAGAGGGTCCCAGGGCAGAGCTGCTGGGGGCTGCCGTCCGTGCTGCCGGCCTGCGTGCGGCTCCTCCCTGGCGGGGCCCGGGGGCCACCTCCCTCCCCCGGGACACTGCTTCGGGACGGGGTTCTTGGGGGTGGGGCCTTGGGCTCTCCTGTCCCACCGGCCTGCCACTGCTGGGTTTCTGGAGGCCCCCCAGCCGGGGCCCCACTGCCTGTGGCCTTGCCGGTCCTGCTGGCTGGGACGCTGTCCTCACTGGGGGGGCGGGAGGGGCCCCCCGTGCCCCCGGCCCCCGGGCAGGGCTGCAGGTCTCGGGTCATGGATGCAGGCGGCACTCTGCAGGGCTGCTCCCCAGGCATGGCCCCTCTGTCCGGGCGCTGGGAGGACGCGGTACGCCGAGGGGGGCCCTGGAGACGACTGCTCTCATGGTCCTGAATGGGGCCTGCAAAGAAAGCACAGGGTGAGGGGAGGCTGTGGCCGCCAGGGGGCCCAAGCAGCTGCACAGAGGTGACCTGTGCCTCACAGGGGAGGGAGTGGGCTCCTGCCAGACTGAGAGAAGGCTCCCTTCGTGGGGGACAGCGTCCCAGAAGAGCTCTGGCCACCCTCAGAGCAGCCCCGCTAGGTGTGGGCCAGGCCACAGTGGGGGTGGAGCACAGAGGTCCTATGCCTGGCCTGGGATGAACCCAAGTGGGGCCAGACGAGAGCCCAGGGACCAGGAGGAGCGGAGCCGCAGGGGACAGGCAGGCCTGGGTCTGGCCTGGCCTCGCATGGGCCCTGCTGGCTGGCTGTGCCCAGCACAGCCTCAAGCCTCTTGCTCTGTCCTGTCACCGGCTCGAGGGCGGTGCCTGAGGAGATCACGAAGGAGGGGCCGGCGTGCTGGGCAGCACGGAGGCTGTGAGGTGGCACCCTGCTGTGTGGATCCGGCCCTGGCTGTGGTTCGAGGCCACACGCCAGCCCCTTACAGCAGGCTCCAGGAGCAGGTGGTCCCGGGAGGCAGTGCCAGTCCCGCAGAGTGGGGGCTGGAGGGGGATGCCCGGCGTGTGGGGGCGGGTGGGGATAGGGCCCCTCCGGCCCCAGAGGTGGCCTGACAGCCCCCAGCTGTGCTCAGCTACATACCTGGGGCGTAGGGCCCTCAGCTGGGTGGCCGCCCAGGTCGACTTCCTGAGGAATGAGGGTTTCTTGGCTGGGAGAGAAGGGAAGAGGGTCAGAATCCGTGCGGCTCCTGGCTGGGCCGAGAGCCCCCGAGGAGCGGGCTGAGGAAGCCGCCCTGGGGTCCGCAGGGAGATGGGTCAGCTCCAGGCGCTCAGCTGGCTCGGCCCCGGGGGTCCCTGCAGCGCTGGTGGGGGGGCAGGTGACTGCCTTCCCCACAGGTGGGATGGTTATCTTACATTATGGAACATGTGCGTAGGTGACACACGGTTCCCAAACCCGAAACAACGGGAGAAGCCTCACCCCTGCCCCAGCCCACGGACCCCCTGCCTCAGTCCTGCCGGGGAAGCACTTGGGGCAGATTCCAGAGTTTCTTGATGCAAATGCCAGCAAATATGGGTAGGCGTCCACACCTCCCTCCGTCCTCCAACACGGGATTGTCAGCCACCCGCCCTGTTCCCTGCCTTCCTTCCTGCGTTTCCCAGGATCCCCAGGACTCCACAGATTCCCGTCTGTCTGTCTGCCACACCCGGCTACAGAACATTCCACCGGATGAACTGACGGCCTCTACCAATAGCAGAGTGAGGCCCGCAGGGTAGTCTCGAGAGATGGGGTCAAAGGGCAAGTGCATCTGGACTTGGAGAGACTGTCAGGTCGGCCCCTGCGGCCGTTACGGAATTCGGTCACGGATGCTTTGAGCTCCCCTCCCTCCAAGCGCTGGGGCCCAGTTCACTCCCCGTCTCCACTGGCTGGACCTGGCGGCTCCTCTGTGGGCAGGACACGGGGGAAGGAGGCATCCGGCTTTAGAAACAGGTCACGCAGGGCACTGGCTCCCACCCTGCTCCCGTCTAGTCGTCCACGTGGGGCCCCTGGCGCCATGTTGTGGGAACTCAGGACTGTGGGCCCGAGTCCAAGCCACCGGGGCCTCCTGCCTGCGGCCACGGGAGCAGCCGCCCTGGAGGTTGGGCCTCCGGACGAGCCAGCAGCCCCTGCTGACCCTCGGTGCCGCCAGTGGGGAGGCCCCGAGCCAGGAGGCCCAGCTGAGACAGGCCCACAGTCCTGACCCCCGGACACTGAGACAGGTATTTGTTCTCAGCTGCCATTTGTCACATAGTAACGGACAACTCCTCTCTCTGCCTGCGAGTCTTGAATTCCTCCTGAGATCCCAGTCTTTGATCGGAGTAGGGGTGCGCCCTTCCCCCGGAGGCAGGCAGGCTGAGGCCCGTGGACTCCGCCCCGAGCTCAGGCTAGCCTTCCTGCTCTGCCTCCCTGAGTCACCGGGAGGTGATTCCCGGCTTGCCTCCCGGAGTTCAGTGGGAAAGCCAGCAGATAACTACAGATGGGGAAACTGAGGCTCAGAAGGCGGTGTGACCTGTCCATCACACAGTGAAGCACGGGGGGAAGCAGGCCCCCTTGAGCTCAAGCTCCCCAGCTGGACACTGGCTCTGCACTGTGGCCCGTGGCCCAGCCACTCCGTCCCAGCCCTGGGGATGCGGAGCCTGCGGGCAGAGCTCAGCCGCCACGTGCCCTCTTTGCTTGGCCCCGGGACGGTGGCGGGCCTTTCTGCCCGCAGGACCCCAGGACATTCTATGCCCACTGCACCTCCAGGGGCTGGAGGACCGTCTCGGGCTCCAATTGTGGGGTGGGAGCGGGGCAGCATGTGCCCCGGGGCTCAGGTTCCCGGCCCCCACCCCCCGGCTCTTGGCAAAGCCCCTTGTGCGCATCGGTGTGGGTTTCACAGGGCTTGGGCCCCTTTGAAGTCGGGAGATCCAATCCCTCAGAGCCCAGGCTGCCCCGGGAACCCCAGCAGTGCGGCACCTCCTTCCCCCAGAAAGACGACCTGGCCATTCGGGCTCTGGGTAACTGAAGACCGTGGTCGTGCTGGCTGGCTCTGGCCGGGTGTGGGGCAGCTGCTCCTGCTGAGAGGCGGGCCCATCTGAGGCCTGGACCCCTGCCCTCCCGGTGCCCCCATGTCCCCTCCACCCCTGCACGGCATCTGGCATCTCCGCCTCCTCCCCTTTCATGCTGCCCTGTTTCGCTGTGACCTCTCTGATCCTGAGGCCCCCCCCACCTGGGACGCCTTCCCCTTCTCCCCACCACCCCTTCTCCGCTCTTCCAGATTTCCATCCACTTCCAGGGAGACTGCGCTGGGCGGGGTCACCCCAAGCCTCTCGGGTCCTATTTCCTCGCCTGTAAAATAGGGACCATCAGAGTCCTATGAGGGACTCTAGGGACCTCCCAGAGCCAAGGAGCCACATACCCGAACCATCCACGCAGACCAGCACACAGTAGGCACCTGCCGGGCATTTGCTCTTCCTGGGGCCTCTCCTGTCCACCTCCTCCCAGAAGCCCTCCTGGTGGCATGTACCCCCCTCCCCCCCCCAGCTATGGCGGTCATCGACGACCCCCTCAGCCCTCAGGGCGACAGGTGCTCCCACCGTGCATGCACGTGGGACAGACGGTGCGATCAGAGCTCCGTGCCCCAACCTCCGCTGTGACGCTGGGGCCCCTGTCCTGTCCCCCCGTGGGTACATGAGGTTTGTACCAACGACTCCTCATGCCCACCCAGCTCAGTCTTCCATGACCAGTGACACAACGCCCAGGGTCCTGAGGGGGCAACGAAGCCCCGCCCCTCTCCCTAGACGTGGGTGGAGCTTCTCTGCCTGGAACACAGCAGAGATGCCTCTGTCATTCTGTCCCCTCATCCTGGCTGTGAGGGACAGCGCGGTGGCGTGGGGGTGGGGCTTTGGCAGTGATGAAGGGGTGAGGGTGGGGCTGTGTTCACAAGCCCCGCCCTCACCCTGAAGGTTCCAGAACCAACGGGTGGCAGGCCCAGCTGGGCGCTCCGACAGCACTAGTCACGCCCCGCGAGGGGGCGGCCGCGGGTCCAGGTGCTGCCGGCTTCCCATCGGCCCCTGCGCTCCCCACCGCACCACGTCCTCCTTCCCGCACGCGGTCTCCACGGCCTCCCTACCACCAGGACTGCGCTAACTTCCCCTTACAGACTGGACGCTGAAGCACGAGAGGGGAGCAGGCGTGGCTATGGACGACAGTGACAAGAGCGAAGGGCGGGACCGGGGTCTGGCGAGGGCGGCGGCACCTATGGCCAAGCGTGGCCGGGCCTGGGGTTCGGGGCTCCAGGCTAGGAGGTCCCTCTGACTACGGGTTCCTGGCTCTGCGTTTGGGTGCCCACCCGGGCCCCTAGCCACAGGCCCTGCCTGCGGGGGTGCGCACCGCTCCTGGCCCGTCCCCCAGGGTGTGCTGGGCGGGGCCAGGGACGCAGGTGCCAGCTCCGATGGGCGGGGCTTGCTGCTCCAGGTCCTCCCCTAGGAACACAGCTGGGCAGAGCAAGAGGAGCTCAGCCGAGCCTGCGCCTACCAGCTCGCGTGCAGAGGCCCTTTCTGGGCGGACACCACGCCCTGGTACCCTCCACGCCCCTGCACCCTGCGTACCCCCGGCGCCCTCCACGACCTCGCGTCCTCCAAACCCCCGGCGCCCTCCATACCGCCGGCCCCCAGCCCAGCCCCCCTCCCCGCAGGCCCCGAGTCCTGGGGCAGCTCAGTCGCGCGGCCACAGGCCACACAGGGGCTTCCAGTCACCAGCTGGGGCTCTGGGCGCTGCGGTGTGGCTCCTTGTGACATTCCTTCTACAAATGCTCTCTTTTCCTTTTCCTTCAAATGCTGCCGCTTCGCTTAAAAACTATCTGTTACCGGAGCGCTCAGATAAACCCATGCAGGTGGAATTATATCTGTGATGTGGCCCGAGGGTATGTTTAAGAATACTGCGCCAATTATCAGCTGCATTTATCTTAATTACTTTGGGGAAAGTGGAGGCAGGCGTTGCAAGGGGCCGGGAAGCGTGTTTGTCCGCCCTTATCGGGTGCATATTTGAGATCCTTTAACAGGAGGGAGATAAGAGGAGCTCGTGGGGAGAAGATGATGTCTTCGAAAATGACAGGGAGGGGGCTGGTGGGGGCTCTTGCTTAAGGCCAGGCCCGTCTCCCCGTCCTTCTGTTGGGCGCAGGCCCACCCTGGGGGGTGTGGGACTCTCCTGGGGCAGCTCTCCACTTCCCAGACCACAGGTGTCAGCGGGCCCGCGGGCCAGGCCGAGCCCCGAGCCGCCCGGAGGAGACCCTGCACACGGCCCCACACCTGCTCCCCGGGGGGGGGGGGGGCCCGGGGGGCCCAGGCCGGGACTGGCAGGTCCGACCGACGTGTCACAGGGTTGTGCTGGCCGGACAGGAGGAGACGGAGCTGGCTGTCCGTGTCGGGCCCTGCCCGAGGAGGAAGGGACACTCCCCAAGCCTCAGCGCGGCCTGGTCTGGCACATCCCGACGGTCCCTGTGGTCTGGAACCCGCTTGCCAGCCCAGCCTACCACCTGGCATCAGGAGAGCCACCCGAGATCAGAGGCGGGATGCTGGCCGGGCCACCACCCCTGCCGCCGGCGGCTGTCCCGGATATGCACGCCGACTGGTGCCCTCTGGAGCCCTGGGGGCCGGCGTCCCGGGCGGCAGGGACCTCGGCGCCCTCCCCTGCAGGATGGGGGTGATCGCACCACCTCTCCCCTGCAGGATGGGGGTGATCGCACCACCTCTCCCCTGCAGGATGGGGGTGATCGCACCACCTCTCCCCTGCAGGATGGGGGTGATCGCGCCACTCCTCCCCTGCAGGATGGGGGTGATCGCGCCACCCCTCCCCTGCAGGATGGGGGTGATCGCGCCACCCCTCCCCTGCAGGATGGGGGTGATCGCGCCACCCCTCCCCTGCAGGATGGGGGTGATCGCGCCACCTCTCCCCTGCAGGATGGGGGTGATCGCGCCACCCCATATGGGCTGAGCGGAGAAGGGCCACAAAGGGAGGCTGGGGAACTGCCAAGTCCTTTGGAGGACCCCGCCATGCTGAGGACGCAGGCAGGAAACTCGACGCACCCAGGGGCTGCAGGGAGCCCTGTGCCCTCACTCCCCCAGCTCTGAGTTCGGGCGACCCTGCACTGCCGGGATCTTCCTGCCACGCTGTCCTCTGCCCTCACCCCCACCCTCCCTGGCACCTGCTTGCCCTTTGCCACCCTCCGCATCGCTGCACATCAGGTGAGCCCCTGCCTCGGCGCCTGCACGGGCCATTCCCTTCCCAGGAGGTGCCTCCTTTCTCTCCTCCCCTGGTCTAGCTCCAATGCTACCTCCTCCAGGAAGTCCTCCACGACGTGGAGCTAGCACAGACACTGTCCAAGGCCACTGTCGGGCCCTCTGGGGCTTACGGTTGAACTGCGCTGGCTCAGGCCCCACTCGCCACGCCTTCCTGCCCAGCTGGAGAGGGCCTGCTGTGCCCAGTCCTGCTGCTAACCTCCCTGGGTGCCTCGGGGAAGCTCTGAAGTCCTCGGTTTGTCCCTCTGTGAGATGGACCAGATGCCCCTCTCTGCACACCCATTCCCACATGCGTGCACGCCCACACGTGTGCACACTCACAGGCATGTACACACGTACAGGCTTACGCAGACCCTCACCAAGGCTGTGGAGGGGTCACAGGCTCTCAGACTCCAGACCCCGTTTCTCTAGGCCCAGCCGGCAGGTGGGCGGGGCTGTCCCTGGGGCGGCGGTGCCGGGGGGGGGGGGGGGGGGGGGGGGGGGGGGGGGCTGTGGGGGGGCTAGTGGTGCTGGGCCCCCCACGCCCTCGAGGGCAGGCTATCTGGTGGCAAGGCCAACGCTCAGTTTTGGGAGTTCGTCCTAACCCCTGAGTGGGAACACTGTGCCAGGCTCCGCCCCCGCGCACTCTGGCTGCCTGTGACCCATTCCTCGGGCAGTTCCCTGGCTGAGAGGGACAAGGGACCGTTTGGGGCACTCCCTGCCAGGGTCTGGCGTGCAGGGGTCACGCTGGGATTCAGTGGCCCCAGGAAACTCCCAGCCAGGCTGGGGGTGACTGAAGCAAGTGCCATGGGCCTGGTGCGGAGAGGCGGCTTGGCCCCGGCCGGCGGGGCGGGGCGTGGGGGACGGCGGGTTGTTAGGACACGCTGACGGCCAGCGGCGGGACTCCAGGGACGCAGGGGGCCCACTTTACAAACTAAAGTGCGCGAGGCGTCTTCTTCACATTGGCCTGGTGAGCAACCTGGTCTCAGAATCCTAGAGCAAGGAGTCTGGGGCACCTGGTTTAGCGTGCTCACTTCACAACGGGAGCTGCAGCTCGGAGAGGGCGCTGGCTCGCGCCAGGCCACCCGCGGCAGAGCCTGGGCTCCGGGAGCCAGGGGCTCCGAGCTCCCGGCAAGGGCAGCGCTCCAGCGATGCATGAGGCAGCCGTGGGCAGGAGCTGGGGGCTGGGGGCGGGGTCCCTGGGCCTCCAGAGAAGGGAGTGACGCTGCTCCGTGTGCCAAGCAGCCGGTCTGGAGGATCAGTGCCATCCCCACCAGCCAGTCCGGGAACAGCGACGCGAGTGCCCCGGGAGGGAGCGGGGAGGTGGGGGCTTCGTCCTGCCACCCCGGTGCCCGGGCTGGACTCTGCCCCCAGGGGTCTCCTTGGGCCCTGCTGGAGCGGACAGCTCCGCTCTTTCTCAAGACCCCGCATCAAAGCCTCGGCCACCTGGGCTCAGGGTCCCACTGGGCGAACCCCTGAGGGTGTGGGGTGCTCAGGGCTTCCTGTGGCTCTGGTCTCTGAAAGAGTGTCATCGTCCCTCCCCCCAGACACCCCGTCACTGGTGACCGGTCATGATGAAAGTCAGTCATTCGCTATTACTTTCACCGCCCGTGCGAAGCCCGGAGGGCACACCGTCAGGACGGCAGGAGCCCCGCCCGAGGCGGCTCCTTCTGCCACCCCCCCCCACCCTCAGGGAGGGAGGTCTCCGGGCCTTTGTGGGTCTGACACCCTGGCCCGTGGCCCAGAATATGCAGGGGAAACTCACAAGCTGTCACCCTGTGACCCAGACAGCGGCATGTGTCGGCACCGAGGTCAGGTCCCGGAGACTGGGAGGGCAGAGCTGGCCACAGACCCTGGAGTGATCCCCGGGGCCGGGTTGGGCTCCTGCTCCCCCGGGCCCTGGCCAGCCCTCCCTCCTTCCAGACGGCCTGGGGAGCAGCTGCAGACCCATTTCCCGGGTAAGGAGGCTGAGAAACGAGTCGGAAGGCAGCTGCACGCAGGGTTCCCGCTCTGTGTCCCGAGACCCCCAGAGAAGGCCGGGAGACCGCTGACTTTTGGACACTGAGCGAGGCCTCCACGAGAGTCCTCCGTCCCCTGTGGGCGGGACGTGGGCACGGCAGGTTTAATGAGCTGTCTCCTGAGTGACAAGATGAATGGGCTTCCGTGGAGGCCCCCGCTGCGTTAATTACTCTCCCGTCAGGTTCTGGATCCTATCAGCCTCCTTTTTCAATTAAAAGTGATTATAACTTCACTTCCTGAGGATGCACGGATTAGCGCAGCACTGCTGGGCAGCTGGGCGGGGGAGGGGTCCTCGGGGCTCTGCGCGTGGGGGTAACTGCCACCCGGGACGGGCAGCGGGAGGAGGTGGGCACTATGGGCGCGCTGACCCGCTGACGGGCCGGCCACCCCCTGGGAGGCGCCTGCTGCATGCTGAGCTCAGGGGCCACACGCAAAGGAAGCACCCAATCCCAGTTTACAGATGGGGAAACCGAGGCTCAGAGAATAGGGGAGGGGCTCGGGGTCACAGGGCTCCCACGTGGTAGCTCTTCCGAGCTCTCCCTGCCTCTCATCTCCTGCGACCCGCTGGGTCTGTGTCCCCCAGCAGGGCCTGAAAGGCTGGAACGGCCACTGCAGGGGGGTCCCGGGGAGGCGAGGGGGACCCTGGGGTGGCGTTTGGCTCTGTACCTGCTGGTCTCCTGAGAGCCCAGCCACAGCTCGTGGGGCAGTGAGCCCCTGGGAGGTGCGAGCTTCATGTGCTGTTTCCAGACCAGCGGTGTGAGCTGTAAAATGGGCACAGCACAGCGGCCTGCAGCACACAGCCGCAGTGAGGAAGCCTGTGAGAATGGCCTCAGCCCCCCTCCCCCCACCCCAGCAGGTGCGCAGCCCAGTGACCACGCCCCACGCCTTTCCAGCTCCTGCCTCACCTCCTCTGGGTCCCGGCCTGGGGGCGTGTCCTGCTGAGGTCCGTGGAGGGGGTGGGGTCTCTGCCGGTGGGTGGGGCTTGAAGCCTACGGGGTTCTGCGGGCGGAGTGGGTCGTCCTGCCCTTGTGTGAGCCCCCGGTCGGGGATGTGCCGAGGGGCCAGCACTGCCTGGGTAGCCACCTCCCAGGTGTCTGTCATCCTTGGCTCAGATGAGAAACTGAGGCCCTGAGATGGGGGGCGGGGACTGTTTTAAAGCTCCACGGCTGGAAGCCACACCCGGGATGGGCACTTCCTTGTCAGCAGCCTGGGGCAGAGACCTTCCTGACCATCCTGCCAGTGTCGTGCCTGGGGTCCAGGGCCAACCGTCCTGCTGTCCACTTGCCACGTGCCCTTGGTCTCCAGGCAGCTGCGGTCAGAGGGCCTCCCCTTGGGGATGCCTAGCCCGGCTGACCACTCCGGGCTGAGCGGCACCCCCAGGGCACCTTTCCCGAGGGCAGGGGACCCCCCCCCCTCGGCAGCAGGCTGGGGAGCCTCTGGCCACAACATCCTGGCTCCGATGAGCCTCAGGTCCCAGGAGTGCCCTCGATCCAGGGGCCTTGTTCCGGATCCTTTGACCTGTCCCAGGGCCTTTGCCCCTGCCCCTGCCCTCCTCCCAGAAGCTGCCACCTGGCCACCTTTCCAGTCCTGGCTCTGGCAGAGTGAGCTGCCGGCACACAGGACGGGCACTTCCAGGCCGGGCTGGAGGCTGGAGCAGGGGCCCCATGCAGCCGGGTGAGCCCTCCTTTCACAGAAAGTCAGCCAACAAATCCTGCTGCAAAACAAAAGGGCGCCCAGGTCCCATGGCACAGCCCTTCCTGAAAGCCGTCCTGTCTGCGCCTTTAATTTACCAGCTTTTCACCGGCTCAGCTTTGCCTGCGGCTGAGAAGCCACAGCCAAGGCCACCTGTTTCCAGGGCGAGAAGGGGTCCCCCCCAGGCAGCGTGCTGCCTGCAGCCCTGTCTTCATGAACATCCCCAGCAGGGGCCTGGTCTTGTCCCAAGCCCCCCAGGCTCTGTGCCCTTGGAGTTTAGCCCTGGCCGTGCCCTCTCGCAACCCCCCCCCCCAGGACTGAGCTGCTGAGCTGCTGAGTAGTTGTGCTGAGTCCCTGGGGCCAGGCACCCCGCTGCACAAGGTGGGCATTAGGGGCCCCACGCGGCGATGCGGGCTCAGGGCGGCACCCACTGGCTGCCTGCCTGGGCCCTGGGAGACCCCAGCAGCCGGCTCCTGGCTGTTCTCGAAAGACAGAAATCTGGGCGTTGGGGTGAAATCTGCCCATTTTCAAACTTTAACTACAAATTCACATAAAACAAAATACCATTTGTACTGGAGCTGCGGGGGTGGAATTGAGCCTGTGTCGGTCCCCTCTGACCTTTCCGCAGGCAGTTCCTGCTCCGGGTGTTCCTGCCCACCCGGGAGCCTCACCCCCTTCCGCTCCCTACCTGCCCCCCTTCGTTCACGCCTCCCGCTCCCTGCCTGCCTCACTCATTCATTCCCTCACTCATTCATTCTCCCACTCCCTCCCTCCCTCCCTCATTCCCTTGGGGGGTTTCAGCCAAGCGCCTCCAGAGCACGGGGCCCCCGCCAGGCGCCAGGATGTGACTCTGGATGGGGACCCAGGTGCCGCGCAGGTACCTCGTGGGCCCAATTCAGGGCAATCAGGCCTGCAGCACACAGGTCTCCTGACCCCATGGCTGGCGAAAGATGCTGTGCTCTGGCAAGTTCTCAGGATTCCCAGAAGCCCTGATGGCGAAGGAAAAGCCTTCCCTGGCACTGGGGCTCGTGGGTCCCTCCACAGCGGGGAGCTTCTGTCACGCAGGGGCTGTGCAGGGGACACGGAGACAGCTCAGGGAGGCCGGAGGCTGCAGGCAGAGGGGGCTGCCCGTGGGCTGTGCAGCCAGGAGGGGCGAGCGCGGCCTAAGGCAGGAGCCTGGCAGGCTCCTCATGGTGGGGGGGGCGGTACTGGGCCACCCAGCCGGGCCCTCCCTGGCCTGCACCGGGCTGGGCTGCATCGAGGCTGCAAGGTGGGCAGCAGGCTCCTTTCCCCCTCACCCCTACTGCCAGGCACAGGCTCGCAGGCCTTGCCCCTTCCCTGACCTACCACCGGGTGGGGACTTCACGTGCACTCTATAGAGAAGGGAAATGAGTTCAGAGAGGTTGAGACGCTTGCCTTTGAGGACACAGCTGAGAGACCACAGGGGCCTCTGTCCTGCGGCAGCTCGGACTCCCCTCTCTCACTGGGTGGAGCCGCCAACATCTCCTGCTGGATGATCGCGCCCCCTCGCCGCGCCCCCCCCCATGTCTGGTGGCTCCTGGCACCTCATTCTCCCTTGAGCAGCCGGAGGGATCTTTCCAAGCACAAACGAGGCCATGTCCCCACGGGGTCAATGCTCTATGCCCTCTACGCACTGGAACAGAGGTCTGCCCTGGCCCCAGCCCCAGCCCCCTCAGGGTCCTGCCCTAGGGGCCTGCTAGACTGCCTGAGGCTCCCCGTCCTCTGTCTGGATGCTTCTAGATCCCCCGCCTGCGAACACCTGCTCACAGGTCCCCTGGGGCGGCTCCCCTCCAAGTCTGTCACTGTTTGTGGTGATCCCACCCCCCAAATTTGTCTTTGCAGGGGGGCGGCGGCCGGACACAGTGGGTGCCATGGGTGGGGTTGTGTCCTCACAAAGGTGTCCCAGCCCAGCCTCCAGAGCCTGAGCACGTGACTGTGTTTGGAACTAGGGTCTTACACAAGTGCCCAAGTGAAACCGGATTCTGGATCAGGGTGGCCCTAAATCCAATGACAAGTGTCCTCATCAGAGAAGGAAGAGGAGACACACACACACACATGGGGAAAAACCCCACGTGGCCACAGCCAAGGGGCACCGGAGCCCCTAGGAGCTGGAAGAGACGGGAAGGACCCTCCGGGTGCCTCCGAGGGGGTGGCCCCACCCGCTTCTCCACACACAGCCCAGGATTCCCAGCATGCTCAGCCAAAGCCTGGGACCCCTCTGACCCCCGGCTCCGCCTGTCCCGCACCTGCCCCTCCCCCAGCCTGTTGGCCGCCCAGAGCCAGAGCCAGCCTGGTGGACACAGAGGGCAGCAGGGACCCCCCCACCCCGGTCCTCATGCGCACACACCCACCCGGCCCTTCCCTCAGCTGGGAGCCCTGCTCCCAGAGAGCCGCAGGCTGGCCTCTGCTCATGTGACCACCGCTCCAAGGCTCCGGGGCCCCACCCTGTGCGCAGAGGCACCCACGGCACGGAGCTATGTCCCACCATTTCCCGGCCGGCCCTGAGGTGTCCTCTGCAGTCCTGACACTGACACCATCCCTGCTTTGCAGGTGAGGAAACAGTCATAGTGAGGTGGGGCTCTCCTTTCCCTGGGGGGACCTCCTTGGGCAGAAGCCCCCCTCTCCAGCCCCTGCGGGACCCATGCCGGGGCCCTCGGAGGCCCAGCCCCGTCCCCAGCAGCAGGGGGGCGGCAGGGAGCGGGGCTGGCGGCCCCTGGGAGCACAGCTAAATGACCCCGACAAGGCTGCAGAGGGTGCGCTGGCCCCGGCCCTGCACAGCCCCCCTCCCCCTCCCGGGGCTCACTGGCATCACTTAGAGGCAAACGGGCTGAAATAGGCACTGTGACCGTGATTTTCTCTGACAGCGTGTGGGGTGTGGGCGCAGGCACCCGCCCTCTGGCCTTTGAGGTGGGGGTGAGGAGAGAGGGTCTGGCTGGGGGCCAGCGAGGGTCTACAAGGTGGGGCCCGCTCAGCGCTGCCTCTACCCTGAGAGGCACCGTGTGGCTCAGTCACCATCCCCCTAAATCAAGTGGGGTGCTGGGGGGCTGTGAGCGTGGGGACCTGCCCCACGAGGTCCCGTGATCCCAGGCCACTGCGGGCTCTTGGGGCCACTAGAGACCCAGATTATCAGATTCTCGAGTGGGGAGAGCGTCAGGTAGGGGAGGACTGGGCGACCCACCCTGCCTTCGGGGTGACCTTGTCCTGGAGTCAAGCCCCCGCGTGCTGCTGCTCTGGGATGGGGCCATCTGGGCCCGTTGGGGCTGGAGGAGAGATGCCAGCAAGACAGAGAGGAAGCAGAGGCGACAGCTCCTCCGTGTCCCCTCCCCCCGTGCTGTCTCCCCAGAGTCCCCTCTCTTCCGGGACGGTGGGAGTGAACCCCACTCCAACGCTAGACAGCCAGACTCCTCCCTCCCCGCCCCCCGTCAGCATGGGCAGGGTGCTGTGAGCCCCATAAGGCAGACAGACCCACAGAGAGGGGTCCTGGCCCCTCTCACGAACTGGGGCCACAGGCCAGTCTGCCCATCTCTGGAGAATGGGCTGAGGGAGCAGAGCGCCGGCCCAAAGTCCAGGCACCACCGTTTCCATGCTGTGCGACCACAGGCAGCTGATTCAGCCTCTCTGATTCTCGCTCACCCGCTTGTGAGCGGACCTGATGATCATCCCTCCCTCATGGGGTGTGTAGGTCACCCCTATTATGAATGAAATAATGCTATTATTTCATTACTATCATTTTTATAACAACACATCTCTCCTATAGCTCTCCGGATGCACGGGCAGGCCTAGAAATAAGGCAGGAATTTAGATATTTAAAAGGTGATGTTTGGGGCACCTGGGTGGCTCAGTCGGTTAAGCGGGCCGCTTTGGCTCAGGTCTCACGGTTAGTGGGTTTGAGCCCTGCGTCGGGCTCTGTGCTGACAGCTCAGAGCCTGGAGCCTGCTTGGGATTCTGTGTCTCCCTCTCTCTCTGACCCTCCCCTGCTCGAGCTGCCTCTCTCTGTCTCTCTCAAAAATAAATAAAAAACATAAAAAAATTATATTATAAAAAAAGGTCATGCTATAAAAATCTCTCTCTGGGACTCCATTTCCCAGGCTGAAGAAACGTCCCCCAGCCCTGCGCACACCCGGGCCTCTGGCTGGGAGGGCGGGGCCCCCGCTGAGCAGGTTCCCGGAGGCCTGGGATCTCCGCCAGGGGGGCTCCTGGACCGCGCCTCCCTTCCCCTCAACTGTCCAGCAGGTGGCGCCCGTTACACGGTTCCTGCCCCAGGCGGCTCCGAGGAAGGCCGGAGTCTGGGCAGCCTGGTGTGCCTGCGCGCTCGTGCGTGGGCGTGCCTGCTCTTGTGTGTTGGTGCGCGTGCGCCTGTGTGTGCACGCGCGCGTGTGTAGGTCTGTGCGTGCGCCTGGGTGTGCGCGCGCGTGTGCGCTTGTGTGTTGGTGCGTGTGCGCCTGGGTGTGTGCATGCGTGCGCTAGTCCGTGCGTGCGCCTGGGTGTGCGTGCTCCTGTGGGCGCGCACGTGTGTGGGTGCGCCTGTGTGTTGGTGCGTGTGGCCTGGGCGTGCATGCACACATGCACATGCAGGCGGGTGATTCTGGCGTGCGTGTGCACGCTCAGGCTGTGTATGTGCGCATGGCAGTTCTAATACCCCATCACTGATGCTTTCTTGACGTGCAGAACAGTGGGCTCTGAGCTCCGGATGGTGGCCTCACCACTGCCTCTGGTCCCTTTCAGATCTGGGGTCTGTAGGGGGCGCTGGGAACATTCTTAGAGCGAATGCAGACTTCAGGTGCACGTGTGGAATCCAGGCATGTGGGCAAATGCCATCTCTGTCCACACCTCGGGGACACCTTACCCACAATGTGGACGACGCTGCCCACTGGGCAGGGACACATGGTGGTTGAATGAGACCCTGTGTGTGAAGTACCTCCAGGCCCAGACGCCTGTGGGTCCTCAGTGCACCGCTCCCTGACAAGGACACGAATTAATGCAGGACCGGGGACGCTGGGTGGGGGCAGCGATGGGACAGGGCGTAACTGCCACTGGAGGCCCCCCAGCCTGTCTTCCTGCGGTCCGCGGAGCACAGACCACCGGCCGCGGCCGCGTCACCCCACTCCAGGCGCAGACCCACACGCTGGGGGTCTCCAGGCGAGGCCGCCCCACAGATGGGGGAGCGCACGCGGTGACCACCAGCCCGAGGTAGCTCCGCACCCGCCTGTCAGTCCGGCCCTACTGCGGTCCTGCGGGGGGGGGGGCTAGTCCCAGCCCTGGCCTGGGGGGGTTCCGGGGGGCGTGGGGGGTCTCGCAGGCAGACGCCACCACCTCCCGGGCCGCGCCGTAGGCACATCTCGTTGGCCCTTTCCTCCCAAATAAAATGTTTACACTAACTTTTAAGTAAGAAGTTTGTAGGAAAGAAAAGGAAAACACCCCAGCACCCTGAAATGGCATATTGGGACCTGGCTGGTCACAGTGGTGCCTGCTGTTAATAGACCAACAGCCCACGCGGTAAAGACCGGAGCACACGGGAGGATCCGGAAGTTTCCAGAGGGTGCGGTGCCTCTTCTTACTTCCCGAAGGTCAGAGTCTGGCTTTCTGACTCTGCAGGGGCTGCTCTCATGAGGAGAGAGGCCGAGAGCGGGTCTTCTGCAGACCTCGCTCCCCTCTGCCCAGCACGAGGCCGCAGGGGTGGCCCTGCTCCCCGCACGGGCCCAGCAAGCCCCGCCCCCGCCCGCCGTCCCCTCGGCCGCCCGCTCACTCCTGCCCCTCGGCCCACGGAGGCCTGGCCGGTGCCGGTGGCTCATGGCGGGTGGCGGCGGCTGGACGGCTCGCTCCCGAGCCCTGTGGAAAGTTGTCCCTGGCTCCTGCCACCTTCCAGCTTTTCACATCTCAGCTGCTTTTAATTAGCTTCCTTCAAAGTCCCTCAAGCAATGGAGCCACGTTAGCGCTCGCCAGCTGCCAAGACACTCCCGTGTGTGTGTGCGTGTGTGCGCGCACTGGGCGCGCGCCCGTGTGTGTGTCTGGGGGCGGGAGAAGCAGACGCTTGCTGAACTGCAAGGGCTCTTCCTCTCCACGGCCAAGAGCTGGGCCGGAGGGCACCGCTGGCCTGGCCCCTGTGTGGGCCGGGCAGGGCTTGCTGGGCCGGCCGTGACCCCACGGGGGCGGCTGGGAGGGGCTGGTCTTGACTGCAGGAGACCCCCAACCTTGCCTGCATCGCCTCGGGGGCCTCTGAACCCGTGGGGTCTGCAGGACCCACCGCAGCCTCTGCTGTGCTCCCGCCGGCCGGTTGTCAAAGCCCTATTCCCACCAACCGTGCTGGGGACCTGCGCCCAGACTCTCCCGGCCTCTCCCAGCCACAGTGCCCTGCAGGCCACGAGGGGCCCTGGGAGAATGACGGAGGCAGGAGCTGGGGGGCTATAGAGTGTCCCTGCTTCATTGCAGGGGGCCTCGGCTGCCCCGCCCCACCCCCCGTGTCCCTGGGGGCATCGGGGGCCCCAGCGGGGACGCCTCCTGCAGGTCCCCAGCAGAAGCGTGGGTGCTCCTGTGGATTTCCGTGGTTTTAAAACACCAGACACACACGCTGTGCGAAGTTGACCCGGGGAGCTGCCGGCTTGCAAGTCTCGTCCTGCACATGGCCGCACCCCAACGCTCAGGGCTTGGATTCTCTTGCTCTGCCCCATTCCTACCCCTGGGCCATGCCTGCACCACACATGTTCCCTCTGCATGGACATCTGGTTCTTGCCTGCCCAGCACTCATCTTCAGGTTTCTGGCAACACTACCTTGGGTTTCCTTTGGGGAGCCCCCCCTCCACTCTGTCCATGTGATTCCAGTGGGGCTCACCCTCCCTTTTCCATTAGTCCGGACTCTGATGCCTCTATTTGAACATCTGGATCCAGCTGTGCCTGAAGCATGCCCTGTGTAGCCCAGTTTTGTGAGCTCATGGTCTCCTCTTTGCTTAAACTGTTTTTTGATTTTCATGTTTTTTACTTATTTGAGAAACAGAAGGAGACAGCGCGAGCAGGGGAGGGCCAGAGAGAGAGAGAGATACAGAATCTGAAGCAGCTCCAGGCTCTGAGCTAGCTGTCAGCACAGAGCCCGACACGGGGCTCGAACCCACGAACCGTGAGATCATGACCTGAGCCGGAGCCGGGTCTGACTGAGCCACCAGGCGCCCCTGCTTAACCTGTTTTGAGGTAAGTTCTGTTCTTCTGTGGCTGAAAGTGTCCTGACCAATGCAGCCTCGCGTGGGCTCGCTGGTGTCTCTGTTGGGCATTGGTCTCGTCCCGGGCCGGCCACTGGCCGCCCTGAGGACCTGGCTACCCCGTGACTTGCTTTCTACCTTCTCCTCATGTGGCCGCTGGGACTCACCCCTCTCCCAGCGGTCGGTGCCTCCTGCCCGCTGCTCCCCTCCGTCCCCCACGCTGCCACGGGGCACAGACCGCCCGTGAGGACGTTCATTTGTGCCCGGGCATGAGCCGTGGGCCTGCTGTGCGCCTCGAAGCAACCGTTCTGCACCAGAGGTTTCCAGATTGTTCTAAGGCCTCCGGGTCCTCCCGAGAGATGTGGCGCAGATGGCGCCCACGTTCCAGAGACCACGGCGCCCAGGAGCTGAGCCCCGACTCTGTGCCAGGAGGGCCTCGGAGAATGTGGCTGGAAAGGGATCTGGCCACAGGGAAGGCCTCGAATTCACTCCAGTTTCAATGAAAAAGGCCAGCGACTCATTCCCGCTGGGAACGCATTCACACACTCTGAAACCCCCAACTGACCACCGGGTTGTCCCTCAGGGCCAACTGCTTTTCTTGAAGTCTCTACAGGCAAAGTGATCTGGCATCCGGGACTCGCTTTTAAAAATGCGCAGGAGTAAGAGTGGGGGCAGGGCTACCAAGCCCACCAGAGGGGTCCGCACAGTGGGGGTCAGAGAGGCCCCCGCGCTTGCCAGACGGCAGGGGCCAGTTCCGGCGAGCCGCGGCGCGCCGTTACCATGCCACAGGGGCGCACCCACACGCGCCGCCGTCCTGGCCTCGGGACCTGGGGCCCTGGGCTCTGCACCTCTCCCCTCCACCCCTGCATTCCGCCCTTCCTCCCCCTCCTCCGAGGGTCTGGACCTTGTAAAAGTTGAAAGTGTCCTGCTCTATCCACATCCCACATATCTGACCTCTGGTATGTGCGGCTGGGTGTCGGCATTTACAGTTTTCTCTTCCGAGGGCTAGCTGGCCTTTTTAGGGGGTCTTTCCGTTGTGTGCAGCCTGGGCAGATGAGAGCGTCAGCAAGACCCCGGGAGACCCCAGCTGTGTGACCCTGGGTTAGCCCCCAGCCACCTCCTCGCTTGTTTCCCGGCCAGGGGATGAGCAGGGTGAGGAAGCCAAGTGGGGTGCACTCAGAGAGCCCCGGTGCTGGAGGGCAGGGGCCCAGAGGTGCGCACGGAGCCTGGCCCCTCCCTGTACCCCCAGGAGAGAGAGTCATCGCGAGGCCCCAGAGAAAGTGGGTAACGGTGGAGGCCTGGGACACAGGCATTGGCCCAGGGGAAACCGAGGTTCCTTGGGATGTATGTCTGTCTCTACTGCGTCCTTGCAATGCCCACGCGGCCTCCTCTCCCCACTGGAGTGTCCCTAGACTGTCATCTTCCCTCTTCACATCTCTGTGACTTCATCATCCTGCAACATCTGCAGAGCCTGGTCATGACCTCCGTCTACCTGTTCACCAGATTCACTGGCTTCCTGTGTTAGACGGGAAGCTCCTGGGGGACAGAGCCTAGTTTGACAGGTTCAAAATTGTGTCTCTGCCTGGCACAAGGCCTAGAAAATATAGTCATCCATCTACCTCTCCACATACCCACCTACCCACCCACCCTCCAATCTATCCACCTATACTTCCGTCCACTCATCCACCAGGCCACCCATCCATCTTTCCACCTATCTACCCACTCAACAATCCATCCATCCATCATCCACCCACTTGTCCATCTACTCATCCATCGATCCATCCTTCCACATATCTATCCACTCAACAATCTATCCATCCATCCATCCATCCATCCATCCCCTTGTCCATCTACTCATCCATCCATCCATCCATCCACCCATCCATCCATCCATCTCTCCACCCATTCATCTGCCCCACATCACCCACCTACTCAGCTATCCATTCAATGTCAGGACTAGAATTCAGGTCTGTGGTCTCAAGTGCTGTACGTTAGCCCTTGGCTCACTGCAGGGCTGAGGGAGCAAGATCTTGGGAGTAAGCAAGTGCCCCACCATGTAACCCTTGATACCATGATACCGGGTGCCCATAGCACTGTCACCAACAGCCTCTGTCCACGGCTGGGACAAGCTGCCCCTCCCACAGGCTCGCTCCTGCTCAGCCTGGGGTTCTGTGGGAGGAGGGCCTTCTGCAGCCGTCTGGGGTCTGGATGACCCCTTTCTGCTGAGGCTACGGAGGGCCATGGGGCCTTGTAGGTCAGAGCTGAGACTGGGGCTTTGGGGAGCAGACGGGACCCACAGTGCGGTCTGTTGTTCCCCTGGAGCAGATGCCCCTCCGTCCCCTAGAAGGAGACAGTGGCCTGCTGTCTCTCAGCCCCTTCCTGTCCCCTGTGCTGTCTTCGCGGGGCCTGCTCAGATGTGGGGGGCCCTGGACGACACTCCCAGGCTGCCCCGAGAACAGAGCTGCCTGCCGATTTGCTGGACAGGCCGAGTGGCCTGCCCGGGTCACCACGAGGCGCGGATGGAGCTGTGTGCACTCCCACTTCTCCTCAGTCTCGGACTGGGGGTCCCGCCAGCCCGCCCAAGGCCTCCCGCCTCTGCAGTGGCCTGGGCAGGGCCAGCGGCAGCACTGCCGCCAGCCTGTGGAGCCATGAAAAGTGATACATTGTTGTCCGAAGGCCCGGGGCTTAGGGCTCTTTGTTACGCAGCAGTGGGTGGTTGTGGCGTCCAGGCCCGTGGCTCTCGTGTCCCCACCTGTTAACGGGGAGACAATAGCCCGCGGGCTGGCTGTGCACTAAATGAGACGGCGCGGGTCAGCCTGTCATCGCGGTGAGCGCTAGGGGACGACTGGCGGCAATGCCATCACCTGCTTTGTCCCTGGACCCATGAAAAGGCCCCTCTGCTGGAGGGAAGGGACGTGGATCTGATCTGGCCACGTGGCCACAAGTCCTGCCCCAGGTACTCGGGCTGAGTGAGAGCTCAGCTCCTGCATGGAAGCTGCGTCTCCCTTCTGGGGTGCCGGCCGCCACCTTCCTGGCAGCCCCCCGAACGTCACATGCGTGCCCTGCGCACGGGGCCGGCGTGGGACCTGAGGACAGGAGGGCCAGACCCCACCCTACCGGTCGGGAGTCTGGGATCAAAGGCCCCATCCCGGGAAGCAGAGGGATCGTGTCTTCCGGCATTTTCTTTCTTGGCCCATAGGAAGTACTTTCTGAGCCTTCTGCTTTGTCTTCTCTGACCAGGCTTTGTCCAGCATGCCAAGGCCTGACCTGCCTGCCCGGTGGCGGCGGCCCCCTCTCCCCTCTCTGCACAGCGACAGAGGTGCCTGACCTGCGCCCCCGGGCCTGACCCCGGCGGCTGGAGGCTGGGCCGCTGTCACTCCCACACGCTCAGGCCGAGCTGCCGGGACAGGAGGCGCCAAGGTCGTCCTAAGCTGGGAATCCCGACATTTACAGCCGCTGAGACCTGGATTCAAACGTCCAAAAGAAATCTTGCAGGGAAGACTCTATCCTCTACTTAGGTCCTATTTGTCTGTCGATCTATCAGCTATCAATCTATCACTCTGTCAGCCATCAAACATCTAGATCTATTAACCTCTCATCGACCGCTATTATCTGTCACTTCACTGACTGCCCACGCAGCTGCCCACCACCGTCCTCCATCTCACATACACGTACGTGATACTTGCAGAAACGTTTGGATTCGCATCTATTTGTTGGGGAAAAGGTCACTAACACAGGAAGGGGTGCGGCCCCGCCCTCCCAGACTGCTGAAAATCCTGCCACTTCCCAGCCCAGCATCTTCCTTCTTTACCCAACAGCTGGGAGGCAGAGAGCAGACCCGCAGGATAAAGGGGCAGAGACGGGGGGGGGGGGGGGGGGGGGGGGAAGGGTAAGCCCATGCGGCCCAGACCTGTCCCAGGGCCCTGCATCTGTCCCTGGGTCGTGCACCTGAGGGAACAGTGGATCCACCGTTGAGAGGCCTCCCTGGGACCTGCTGCCAGGGTGGTGCTGGGCGGGCAGGGGCCTGAGCTGGGGGCCTTGTTGCCTCCTCCGGAGGGGCTCCTGGGAGCGAGGCTGACGCAGAGGAGGGCAGAGCCGGGGCTGAAGCGAGGCTGCCTCCTGAGGCCCTGTCTGGGAGCCCGGATCCAACAGGCCTGGAGCCCACTTGTTACGCGTGGGCTTTTCCGTCCCACCCACCCGCAGACCCCTTCCGTGCTGCGTGACGTGTTACTGTCACTTGGGAGACACCCAAAGCATAGGATATGAACACAGCCGCAGGAGGGCTCCGAAGGGAAGTGCCAGAGGGGAGGAGACGGCAGGTGGTGGAGATGGTGCCCGCCCTCCGCCTGGGGGCCGCGAGTCCCTCGGACGGCAGTGGGGTGACCAGCCAGGGGAGAGGAGGCAGACTCGCCCCAGAGGACAGCCCAGGGTCGTGACCCACAGGGGCGCGTGTCTAGAGGGGAGGCAGGGGGCCATGTGGCGGCCTGACCCACAGCGGGGTCCTGTGTGCAGCCGGCAGCCAGCCCCGGGCTGCGGGACACCAAACGCCAGGGTCAGAGGACTTCAGATCCACGTGTCTGGGTTCAAGCCCTTCTTGCTGGGCGTGCAACTCAGAGCCTCCAATCCCAGGACTCCGCGGGAATTACCCCGCGATCCAGGTCCCAGCACGGTGTCCGGGACGCGGGCCACATATTTAGCGCTGTCACGCCAGGGTGGCCGGTGAAGCACGCAGCGGCTTCCACGCGTACGCACGGGAATGCGCTCCCACTCACAAGGCACAGAAGGTCACACGGGCCCGTCCGCAGCGGCGTCTGTCCGTCCACCGGATCCCCGAGCCTCCTAACTGGCTGTCCATGATCGGAAGAGAAACTTCCCGGGGTGCTGCCCACAGAGTCCCCTCCAGGTAGAGGGGTGCGGGGCCGATTCGCTCCCGGGGCCACCTGAGCCAGCGGTCAGGCCGTGCCACCCAGCTCCCAGGGCAGGGAGGCGGATGGGTGCAAAGCCTCCACACGGGAGGAGGGAGGGGGTCAGGGGAGGAGGGGGGTCACAGGGGAGTGGGGAGGGGGCACAGGACTGGTCAGGAGGTTTGGGTGCTCTGGGATGGGCCAGGTGCCTGTGGGGAGCCCGAGGGCAGAGACCGCAGGCACGTGACCGTGGCGACAATCCTGAGGCCCTGGTTCTCGCGGAGGCCACTGCATGTCTCCTGGCCTCCAGGGCCGTGAAACAACCAGGCCTGGCTGGTTCCAGGCACCAGCCGGCCAGCGGGGGGGAGCGAGGTGCACCTGCTGGCAGGCTGTCCTGGCATCCCGCGGGCTGCCCCGGGCTCTTGCCATGGCGCGAGGCCCCACAGCCCTTCCACCCTGGGTACCCTGCTGGTAATTCTCCCGAATGCACACCACATGTTGGGATGAAAGTGACCTGGGGACCTGCACCCGTTTCACTTGACCACCACACTGGGGACAGACGGTGAGCCCCTTCCCACCGAGGCTCCACGGCTGCCCTGCACCCGCCTTGCCATGCTTCCTGAGGGCACAGGCCTGGGCCTCCGGTGGCCAGAGGCAAGCGGCCTCCATGCCGCCGTGTACTGGTACCAAGCCAGTGGCCGGACACCCGTCCTGGCCCATGGCTGGCAAGGACCTCCTGGCTGACCGCAGCCACACAGGGCCTCACCCCTGTCCCGGGAGGCAGGACTCATGAGGCCTGGGGACGGGGGGAGACCGAGGTTAGAGGAGGTGGAATGCTGTGACGGAGCCCCACACCTGCCCGGCAGAGCCTCACCCTGAGCCCCTCCTCCTGCGTGACCCGATGGGGTCTCCGAGCCCCGTGGGGCTCTGCGCAGAGCTGCCCCCTCCTGGGGAGCCAGGGGGTCCTCAGGCACAGGCCCGGGTGCCCAGCGCCCCACGGTGGCCCCTCCGGCAGCTTCTGAGACTCTAATTACTCCCTGGGCACCGGCCCGGCATAAACACAGCCTAGGCGTCCAAGAAAAGCCTGCTGCCGGGCTGGGAAGTCCTTCCCGGGGCTAAATGCAGCCTGGGCGCTGGGCACGCCGGCGAGCGCGCTCAGATAACAATCGGATCGCGCAGGCCCCGAGCTGACCCCGCGTCGGACACGCTCCCACTCACCGGGAGTGACTGCCGTGGCCGGGCGCAGGGGCCGCCGGCTGCCTCTCTTCCGCTGGGAGGGCACCCCGGGTGGGAGCAGGAATGCATGTGGGCCAGTCCGCGCTCAGCATGTATTTATAAGTGGGGCACAGCTGCCAGCCGAGTGGCACCCGCGAGGTCAGCTTCCTGCCAGGCCCTGCGGCCACATGTTTACTGAGACTGCAGAGAGCCCGTGCTGCCCACGCACGCCCGTGTCCATGCCACAGCTGCGCTCCCAGACGGCTCCTGGGCCCCCAGAGGAGAGACACCCCAGGGACTTGGGGCAGGGGACCCACACACACCGGGTGCATTTAGAAAGCAGCAAGGAGGGAAGGGGACTCATGCCGCCTTTGGGGGAAACCTTCCCAGAGGAAAGCAGGGCAGGGCTGGAGGTGGGTTTTGAAGCATGGATACGAGTTTTCTGGGCATCACGAGGAGGGAGACAGCACCGTGCAATGGTTTGGCGGTGAGCACGGGGAGTGGTGCCTGGCATGCAGCATCCGGGGAAGGAACGTTGAGTTTCGGGACGTCCTGGACCTCAGGTGGGCGGGGCTGCCAGGGGAGCTGGTTAAGACGCAGGGTCCCAGGCCCACCCCCTCGGCTCCGCTCCAGCACAGCGCGGCGGGGCAGGGAGTCTGACTGCGGCCACTGACCCCGGTCTGAGAAAATGAGGCTCCGAGAAGTCTGGAGGGCTTCCCGGAGGCTGTTGTGGGAGGCTTTGGGGGTGGGCATCCAGGGACTCGGCCCTCCAGGGGCACCTGGACGCCGGGGGGCACGCGGCACGGGCACACCGAGCGCTCGCCAGGGGCTGGCCGGAACTGAGACGCCAGTTAAACGTAAAACAGGCCAGGCTGACCGTTGGTTTCATCCTGAGCACGTGCGGGGCCGACGCGGGGTCACGGGCCTCAGGGAACTACCTTCACCTGTCGGTTTCATGTGGCTAATGCGGCGACGTTCAAAATCACCCGTGTTCCCTGGCGTCGTGGCTCGTGGCGCACGTCACGTTACGGCACGGAGCCGCAGACGCGCTCGCTCTCGGTACAAGGACGCTCACACACACACACACACAAGCACACACGTGCAGGCTCACAACACGCACACGTGTCCACAGCACATTCACACGCACACGTGTGCACACACATGTTCACAGTGCTCACGCTCACACGCACGCGCACACTCAGCTGCACGCAGGCGCGCGTGGGCAGCTCACACCCACAGTGCACACATGAACACACTTCACTCACGCGTGTGCGCACTCCGCACGCAGGCACGCCCGCACTCACTTCCCTGCCCTGATGGCCACACCCTGGGACCTGCTCCGACCGGGGAAGGTTCGGCCTGGCTCTCCTGGTCCCAGTCGGCCCCCCACAGCGCCGGCCCTCAGACGGGTCCCTGCCGGGCGGGGGGGGGGGGGTGCCGGGGCCGGTGACACCGCTCGGTGCACGCCTGCCTCTGGGCCCCAATGACAGGGCGGGTCCCTTCTCTCTGTGCCTCAGCTTCCTCACCCAGGAGCGACTACAGCATCCTGCCTCCCCGTGAGGCTCTGGCCAAGGGCCCACTTCCCACTGGTGCAGACCAGCCCCACTCAGCTGAGTGGGGGGTGGGGACTGTCCCAGGGCTGGGGACCCCGCTGTCTCCTGCAGGCTCTGGCCACGGACCCCACGAGGGTGTCCTCCTCTCCTCAGCTGCCCCACCCCCCACGGACCCCTCGTGGCCCTGGGACGAAGGGGCCGCTGACGTGTCTGTGGTATGGGAGCACTGTCAGAGCAGTGGCTGGTGGCCTCGCCCCCCCAGAGCGGGGGGGGGTCCCCCACTCCTGCCTTCCTCTTCCTAGGGCCGGTGCCGGTGCCTGGAACACGCGGCCCCCACTTCCTGCATCCGCGCCCCCCACCCCATCCAAGCCCTGCTACCTTCCCCCAGGCACTGTCCCCGACCCCCAGCCTGACTGTGAGCTGTCACAGAGGGGGTGGCCCCCGGGCGGCCATGTGCCAGAGGCCATGAGATACATGCAGGATGCACAGACGCGGCACCGCGGTGGTCCTGGGGCACCCTGAGGGTTGGTCATGCATGGCAGAGGCAAAGTCACACTGCCCAGCGGGACGCCCAGTCCCCAGCACCTCTGTCTCCGAGGCTGTTGTGTCCATGTGAGATGCCAGGGCCAGCCTGGCGGTGCCCCTGCGCTCCCGTCACCCCACACCCGCGGGAGCCGGGGAAGGCGGGCACACCCTCGCCCCGGGTGCCGGGTGCCGGGTTAGGCGCCTGAGCCCCGCGCCCTCGGACGGCTGCAGGCAGATGTCTCCCCTCTCTGGGGTGAGAGCTGTGGATTCTGCTACTTCTGGGTAAGGCCCTTCTGATGGTGCATTTCGGAATCCCTGGGCCCGGGTGGGGGCAGGTCAGAGCTCACACCCCACTGGTCACCAGACCTCAGGGAGGGAGGTTTGTGAGTATTCCTTCTCTGGCTGGGAGAAGAAGGAGCTGTGGAAGTTTCTGGCACTGTAGCGGGTCCCTTCCTGAGCGTCTGGGCCCTTCCCTCCAGGGACGCCGTGCGGAAGAGAACAGGGAACCCACGGGACAGAGGTGCCTGGGAGAAGCCTCGGGGCGGGGCAGGGGCCAGAGGGCAAAGCCTCCTGCAGGGCAGTCCCTGAGGCTGTGACTGCCACTCTCTCTGCCTCGGTTTCCCCATCTGTGCGCTCACAGCTCTGGTGTCCGGGCAGAGGCCGAAACCCGGGTCCCCCTTCCCAGCTGTGCGGCCCGGAGCCAGCGCCTTCGCCTCCCTGTCCCGGCTTCCTCGTGCACAGGAAGTGGGTGGAGGGGTCCCCGCACCCTTACACGCTGGTGGGAGCAGGTGGTGACCGTGGACCCCAAAGTCCCGCTCCCGGACTGCGTCCTACAGAAGCGCAACCCCCCCCCCCCACAA
>PJEM01010928.1:0-58250 GCA_004023845.1 Helogale parvula
AGGCTTTCAAGGTCCTGGGGGGGGCGCGCTTCAGGTCCTTCCCTGGTGACCAGTGAGCTCCCTAAATGAAGACTCGGAAGTCCAGGGAAGAGGGTCTAATGGGCCAAAGAGACCCCTTTGGAGACCCCTCTCTGAATCACACAGTCCACCCTCCGCCAGGCCCAGGCAGAACCACACAGAAGCAACAACACACGAAAGCCCTGCCTGACATCTTGGCCGAGAGGCCCCTGGAAAGCGGGGAGCCCCACCCTGCCCCACTCTGCTCTTAAAGGCAGTCTGGATCCTCATGGAGCCCAGGCAGGGCTCGAGGGGCTCACAAGGGACTTGGGGGGCCCACTCTTCGGCCTAAGTGCCCAGTGTGGGTCAGCCACCACTAGGCCAATGGGAACCCCACTCCCCACCTTGGGGACAAGTCCCAGTGGAGCCCCCTGTCACAGATCCCCAGGACACTTCTCCCCACTGGTGGCCCCACTGGTGGCCCAAGGAGCCCTTAGAATCTGGAACAAAGCTCCTTACTGAGCTCCCCGCAGACTCAGACTAGCTGCTGTCACCTTAACATCCATGTTGCCTCCTGCTGAGAGCCCCGCTTGGTTCTGGTTTCTTCAACGACACCCCTTGGCCTCAGATCCTCCCAGCAGCCCACTGGCCCACTGGTTTTAACTTCCAAACGGTGTTCTGATCTGATAATACTCTTCCTTTGAACATAACTTTACTGGGGTAGAATCCACACACTGCTCGGCGGGCTCGCACCTCTGGGGCGCCTGGGGCAGCAGTCTGTGCTATGGTCACGCCTGCCGTCACCGCTAGGCCCGCTTCAGAACATTCGCACCTCAGGAAGAGACTGCGGCCCCTTTTGTCACCACTTTGTCCTGCCAACAAGACCCTCAACAGCCTTCATCACAGATCATCAACCACACTCCGTCCCCGCCCCCCATGCTTGTGGCTGCAGTGTGGAGTGCTTGGCCTCCAGAGTTGCTTCCTCTCGTGCACCTGTGATCCTGGACCTCATCTGAGCCTTTGTCTGAGCAAGGGCTCCTCCCGGCCACAAAGCCTACCCCCGGCCCAGTTTCTGCGGTAATGATCTTGGTTACACTGCTGGACGCAGTGAGGTCTCCCAGCGTTCTGCCTTGTCAGCATCTTTGGCGACAGCCACCACTGGTTCCCCTCCCAGCCTATGTGCACATCACCACAGAGGCAGGGGTAAAGGTGTCCCCGTGGGCCAGTCGCGGGTTTGACACAGTGTCTCAGCCAGCTCTTCTTGTCCTAGAGCGCGGCATTCCTTCAGACCCTCGGTCTCTCCCAGGCCAACTGTGGCCACAGGGGACATCTGGCAATGACTGGAGATGGACGTCTGTGATTGTTCCCACTAGGGGACGGGGGAGCTACTGGCATCGAGTGGGTAGAGACCACGGCTACTGCTCAGGACCCTACCAAGCACAGAACTGTCCCCACCACAGAGAACGACCCGACTCCAGATGTCAGCAGTGCTGAGGTCAAGAAACACTGTGTTAATTATTTGGAAGAAAATACTGATGTAAGTCCCTAACTCATATCCACGCCAGAATAAATTCCTGGTGAGTCAGATGGTATAGACCAGAGTGATCCCTCCTAGGGATTACTTTCTGCTGAATGGTTTTCAGATCTTCCAGAAACTTCTTTTGTCCAATTATCTACGGCAGTGGCTGGTCCCAAAGTCATTTTTGTTCATGAACAGAGTTGCTTCTGGATCCCCCTCCCCATGCCCATGGCCACACTGAGGCCAGTTGCCTCCTAGCGTCTGTTAGTTACCTCCTCTCTCCCCGCCTGGTGCATTTACATGTATGCAGCATCCTAGGGTCTCAATTAATTAACCTAAGCATACTTTTTTTTTGAGACAGAGATAGAGGGCAAGCCGGGGAGGGGCAGAGAGAGAGGGCTTCAATCCCAAGATGGGGGCCTCGAACTCAGGAACTGTGAGATCACGACTTGAGGTGAAATCAAGAGTGGATGCTGAACCGCCTGGGCCACCCAGGCGCTCCGAGTAACATAATCATAGAACACGAAGTCTCCTGGATTCCACAGAACCCCTAAACCACTGGTTCTCAATCTGGGGTTGACTTTTCTCTGAGGGGACACTTGACAGCATGTGGAAACATTTTAGCGTATCACGACTCGGTGCTGGGAAGTTGCTACAGGCATCCAGTGGGTGGACAGGCCAGGGATGTGGTTCAACATGTGCGGGGCAGTCCCCACCACAGAGAATGACCCAGCTCGGGTGTCACCAAGGCCAAGGCTTAGAAACTGTGCTTTAAACATGAAAAGCAAAGTTCACACACTTTGGGATGTTCCCAGAGCCTCCCAGGCCCAGGAGACATCAGCAAGACTCCAAGCCCAAGCTTACCTGACTGCACAGTATTTAGAACGAGGGAGCGAGAGTGAGCCGGCCTCACCGGGGGACCATACCATCTGTGGTAGAGACACCTGCCCCAGCCAGTTCAGGCTCCTTTCCCTACCTGACACCCGTCCCTCAGATTCCCTTGTCTTCATCTCGACTCCCTGCTAACCCAGCAGGCAGACTCCTGGGGGACCACCTGGGGGCAACCCAGGCTTCCTGAGGGCCTCCGGGCTGGGCTCGCTCTCGCACTCTCTTTGTGCCACCTGTTCGCCCACTAGCTTCTGAGAAACAGCACCACCATGTGACAGGTGAGGACCCCAGGGATCTTCCAAAGCTGTGGCCAGAGACCCTGCTCCAGGAAACGAGAGCCCCAGGTACCTCCCAGAAACCTGAGAAGCAACATCTCAAATGTCACCCTCTGTCCCACCCATCCTACGACAGGATGGAGATGTGGAGAGAGGGACCCGGGAAAAGCCTGTCGCTGACACACTGCTCTGACTTCACTTGCAAGGAAGCGGTGGATTCAGCCTCTGAGGGAGATAACCTCTGCCAGGGCTGGCCGGGGGAGCTCTCGTGTCCCTCCTCCTCCGCCAACAAGCCCTGAACGGGTCATGAGCTCGCCTGGTGCTGGGCGCCTCTCCACGGGCACGACGTCCGACACCTGCACGCCGGGGAGAGAGGCGAGGGCCGCTCTGTTCTCACAGTACCCCTGAGAGCTAGCTCCGCACCTGCCTCGTTAACACCTTTCGATGAATGATTTTCAGATCTTCCAGAAACGTCTTTTGTCCAATCAGCTATGGCAGCGGCTGGTCCCAAAGTCATTTTGGTTCGTGAACAGAGTCGCTTTTAGATCCCACCCCACTTCCCCGTGACCATGGCAACACCAAGGCCGGAGACCTCCGTATGCCCCTAATCACAAACCTTTGCCAGCCCCCAGGTGGGGGCACACAGTCTACCAGGCCTGGCTCTCTACACACCCCTCGTAAAGTCCCGAGAGATCCGCTCTTCCCGAGCTGGGTCCTTGTCTGTCTACAGTCACTGCAAACGTAAGGACACGTGTGCGATCTGGAAGATTCCTAACGGGTTGCTTCCAAACTTGATGTGCCCAACTTGGCCACCTCCCTTAAAATGTTTATTTAAATGAGCGAGACTCAACAAGATGAAGTCTATAAGTATGACTGTTTATCCAAAATCGCTTCACTAAATAAAGATGCAATTTGTCCCTTACCCGGTGTTATGCTATGAAGTGGGTCCCAACCCGCCCCCCGTGCCCCGATTCATTATGTTGGAGGCCCACTCCCCAGAGCTCCAGAATGTGACTGTATTTGGAGACAGAGTCTTTAAAGAGGGGGTTAAGTTAAAATGAAGTCAGTAGGGTGGGCCTGATCCAACAGGACTCCTGTCCTGACAAGAGGAGATTAGGACACAGGCACAGAAGGAAGAAACCAACTGTGCCCACACCTTGATCTTGGACTTCTGGGCTCCAGATCTGCGAGTGAGACAATGTATTTCTGTTGCTGGAGCGGCCCGGGCTGTGATTCTTTGTCACGGCAGCTCTGGGACATTTGCACACCCAGCAGTGACAGAAATGAAATGCCTGGAGCTGGGTCCCCTGTCGCACATGCAACCCCGCCAAGGCAGGGCACAGCCAGGGTATAAACGAGTGAGTCAGACCTGGACAGCTTATTCATCACTCCGACTAACCCGCAGGCCGAACTCTTGAATCACTACTTTATCATCAGCCACGGGCTCGGAAGGTCTCAGTGAGGAAGTGAGTAGAACCCAAACTCATCGGCTGCGCCTCTGAGACATGCCTAATCTCCGAGGCCCTTTCTGGGCCAAACTGCAAAGGGGTAGAGTGACAGGGCCCGTCGGGGACCCGGTGGTGCTCAGACAGAGCCCTTTGTTCTGCTATTCTGTCTGTCCCGGATGAGGGCAGAGAGAAGGGCCTGCCTTGCTCCGCGGGGAGGCCGAGCAGGGGCTGCCTGGCACAGTTGCCTGGGGTTGCTGGCCACACAAAGGGCTGGTGGATGGGGACGGGTGGGGGAGGGCAATGTTCAGAAGGGGTCGGGCAGCCCCAGAACGTGCTGTTTCCTCCCGTGGAGTTAAAGCAGCAATGTCACGGTTGGGGAACAAGCAGAGAAGGACGCGCAGACAGCGAAAGTTAGACAGTCTGGCGGCTGGGACCAAGAGGGCGAATGGGAGAAGATAACACAGCTTTAAGAGCCACACTGATCTGGGGCCACCTCTAAAGTAGCTCTCGAGAAGAGAATCTGATACCTCTAATCTCGGAAGAAAAGCAACAGTTCGTTCCAAGACGAGGGACGGTTCCTGCAGAAATCCAGGTCAGTCGTTAAGACAAAGACAAAGACAATGGCATCGACTGTCCCAGCGAGCGAAGATGGCCCTGATTCTTATTCCTCCTCTGCCGTCCATTCTTGGGGCATGCTGCCTAACTCCCCCTCAGTCCTTTCTCAACTGTGCCTCCTTTCTATCAGGACTCTAGATTAAGAACTGACCAGATGGCAGAATTCAGCTGCTGCCCGCTCTTCCCCACGCCTGCCCTTGGCCGCAACTCCCTGGGAGCTGACCAGACACCAAAGACTCACTGAGGCAAAGGTAGGCCTGGGGCGATAACCAGATTTCACCCCAGGGCGGAGGTTCATGTGCCCCAAGAAACACACAGCCACATCTGGAGACACTTTTTGGTGGTCACCAGGTATTATGGGCACCTAGTGGGTGGAGACCAAGGATGCTGCTCGATACCCTATACTGCATGCGGCGGCTTCCACAGCAGAAAATAACCCAGCCTCAAATGTCGACGGTGCCACAGCTGAGAAACTATGCTCCAGCAATGTGGTCTTTGCCAAGTGGGAGGTTTCTAATGATCCTTCCTGTTTCTGGAAAGCCCAGGGAGCCATCTCTGAAGTCGCCACTTGCCTGAGTCTCAGTTTCCACACTGAGAAAAGAGGAATCAGGACCGCCTGCGGCTGGTTGGCAGAATAAAAGAGATGGGTATAAAAGCGTCTGCCACAGAACATGCTCAGTGAAGGGCGGAGTGGTGCAGGGATCAGTTCACGCATTCCTTTTTCCTGGCTTGATTTAACACCTCCATATCCTTCAAGGCCCGGCTTGGACCCCGTCATCTCTTCCAAGGAAACCTGCCAGAACTCCCCCAAGCCCCAAAGCTTGCACTGCTTATCTCTGGTCCTGTCTTCACAACTTCCTGTGCTGCCTCTGTTGCTGCACAGACCACGTACTCTGAATTTCGTTATTTCTGTGAAAGGGAGAACGCTATCCCTCCTCCAGGGCACGAGGGCGCATCTCTGTCCCTGGGGCCTAGCCCTCCAGTGCTGGAAGGATCAGCCCTGGCTTAACTGAACTCTGAGCTCACCCAAGACACAACTCTGGGGGGAGACAAGGAAAGTGAATTGGCAAGTTAACAAGCCCCTGCTGGGGACAGAAAACAGATCACACAGCCTCACAGAAAGGGGACATTCCCAAGTCTCCACCCTCTTCTCAGAGCCAGAGGCCTGGAACTGAGAGAGGGTCTCACTCAGGGATTTCGAACCAGAGAGATGCGGCTGAAGCTTGGGGAACAGGTGTACTGTGCGAAAGCAAAGGTGGAATTTGTGGAATTTTCCATGGGGAAGATAAAGGAGCAGTAAAAAAAGATCGTCTTTTGGATATAAACTATACAATGGAAAGCTGAACAAAAGTGGGATCACTGAAGTGTGGATTTGCCAGTCAGGGGCTGCGTCAAACACGAGGGGGCTGTATGCCAGAGACACGAAGATGATCGAATCTTGGGTTGGGTTTTAAGGTTGAGAAATGCCGATCAAGGCCAATCCATTCATTTTGCAGGTGAAGGAACAGACAAAGAGACTTGACGGAGGTCAGGACCCCAGACACAGGACCCTCCATGAAAGCCTGCCTGGCTGAGCTCCAGGGAGACAACGGCCAGGGCCATGCAACCAGAAGATTCCAGTGCTGTTCACTGTGGGGGCATCCTGGAAAGGGCAAACTCATGACTTTGGGATCTAATAATGTGTCCTGAGGCAAGCAAGGCCAAAAGCTACCTTCCACAAGAGCCAGAACATTCTGGAAGTAAAGGGAGTAGTTCTCTCTCTGTGGTTCTCTTTACGTTCAATTTATCTATTCAGATTAATTTCCTGAATGAGCTATAAACCCAGGCTCCCCAGCCCTTCTGGCAGATCCCAGACAAGGATCCCCATGGTTGGGAAAGAAGAGAAATTAATGCTGATGAAATCGTGCAGTGCATGGCCCGGGCCCACCCGTGGATGAAACAACTTCCCAGTTAGGATGCGCAAGAGACCCCCCCACTGCTCCCGGATGCCTTAAGAGACTCCAAGACCAGAATACACTTCAGAGAGGTAGGAGCTGGGACCCTCCAACTGCAAGGACACAATGTCCCCACCAGCTTCCACCTCCGACAAAGAGGTGTGAGAGAGGCTTTCCCTTGAAGACCCCTAGCCTCCAGGGCGCCCGGGAGAGAAGGGAGAGAAAGGAGAGCATGTGGGCTGGCGCCGTGGCTGCCCTGCCTCTCCCCGGCTGAGCTCACAGCCGCCGGGGGACAGATTTCCTGTATGTCGTTTTACCCATTTAAGTCCAAGGATGCAACTCCGAGGAGGTGGTGACAGCTTAGCACACGAGGGTGTATGCACACCCATTCCCTCCCCTCCAAGCCCAGTTCCGGGCCCTCTGTCTTTGCTCCCTGGGACCCCAGGGCTCCAGCCAGCCCTGTCTTAGGAAAACCAGCCCTGTGGTTTTTAGAATACCAGATCACCAGCCCGGAGGGCACTGGGACTCGCCCTGGTTACCCAGAAGTTAGGGGTGATGTCCGGAAATAGATGAATCCGGAAAGAAAAAGGGCCCCCAATTATATGGGCTGCACCCCAATGTCCGTACCGGGCCACTCTTGTCCTTTCATCCCCATCCCTCCCAAAATGACCCTCAGTTCTTGCCACAGCTTTTCTCCTCCTCTCCCATCCTCCATTTCCCCCCTTCCCCATTCCGCCGGCCACCACAGCAGTGGATTCAGACCTCCAGAAATCGAGCATCCACTGAATCCCAGGCGCCTCCCTCCCCCAGGAACCATTCCCTACCTCGGCCACCGAGGGCAGACGGCCGGCCCGCTGTCCTGTACCCTCTCCCCCAATCGCATCTCAGTTGTCCCCACACCGGCCTTGCCCCACGTCCCCAGCCTGGGCCTCTCAACCCCGCCTCCTTGCGTCTCCCCCTCCTAGCCCAGTTTCCTGCGACCCCCCAACTACCACTAAAGCCACGTCCTCTTCAGAGAGGCTGCTCAAAGCCACAAGACCTGCTCCCTCCCCATCCGTAAACTCCCTCACCAAGCCCTTCCCATCAACTTTCTCCTCAACCATCCCGCTCCCGCCCGGTCTCCAGCAACAACCCCTTCACGACCCCCAAGCTCGTTCCCGCTCCCTCGACCCCTGTCTTCGCGCCTCCTCCCATTAATCCTCAGCTCCGTGCTCTCCAAGGCAGCCCGCCACTGCGAGCCTAGAGATCGAGCCCCCAACCCGCGGCCGCCGCTACTCACCTGGGCCTCGGCCGCCGCGCGCCGCCGGTCCCGGGCCGGGTCCCCGCCCGGCCGCCAGCCCGCCGGACCGACCGCCCACCACTGGTCGGGCCGCTCCGCCCCGCCGCGCCCGCCGCTCCCCCGCGCGCTCCCGCTTCCGGGTTCCGGAGGGGCGGGGCTGGGGCGTGACGCCAGAGCGCCTCGGGGCGGAGCGTCGCGAAGACCCGCCTCCTCCCCACGGGCCCCAGCCACCGCCTCCTGCCGCTGGTGGGTGAAACCAAGTGTGAGGGGAACACAGCGAGGCGCGCGAGCAGGGTTCGCCCGCTCCACCGCAGGCACGCTCCCCGAGGCCCGCGGCCACCCCTCCTATGGCGCCGCAATATGGCCCGGCCCCGGACGAGGGGGCGGGAACACGGACTTGAAGAGCCGGCCTTTGAGTTAAAGGCGGGAAATGGCGGATTCCTCGGGGCGCGGCGCTGGGTGAGTTGAGGCGCCGCGAGTCAGGATTTTGTCGGTGCCGGCGAGAAGGCCATGGCCGGGAGCTGGCGGGGGAGGCCCAGCAGAGTTGGGGGTTGAAGATTTGATCCCTTCTGGACCCACCGAGGGTGCACAGACTCGGGGAGGCGGGGTGCGGCCTCTTGCGCATGCTCGGGTGCGTGGGCGCGGAACTAGACCTTGAGTCTCGAGTCAGTTATGTGGGTGCGGGGCGAGCCTTGGCTGGTGGCTTAACCTTTCTGTGCTTCCGCCTTCCTCCCCTGCGAAACCGGCCGAATGACGCCGCCGCTCAACCTAGGAGGCCTTTTGTGAACTGAAAAGCTTTTAGAACAGTGCGTGGCTCCTGAATGCGATCTGTGGTTATTACAGTTAACGTTTTGAAGTGGACAAGCGCTGGGCCACTCGACTATCTCCTTTAATTCCTCCCAGTCTCCTTTTTCTATGCATCCCATTTACAGACGACATAATAGAGGCTCAGAGAGGGAAGGCCTTTTGTCACGGCGAGAACAAGAGAGCCAGACTTTGAACACTTATCAGTGTCAGGCACGATACCCAGGGCTGGGTTTTATTTGTTCTTTCGGCCGATGTTTATTGTTTCGGTGCAATTTGAAATTTAACAGGCCAACTGAAATCCCTTGGGGTTTCTCCACCCGCCGTCACCCTGAGGTTGCCATTAGTCTCCCCGAGGTTTGGGGCGGGGGGAGGGGGTGATACCTGGGGCTGGCACAGGTGTAGTGAACAACCCCGCCCCCCATTCAGTTTGACTTCAGAGCGCTGGCCCATACCCCATAGGGAATCTTTGCTTTGTCCCTTGCCAGCCCTGAGACTTGCCAGGGGTGGCCTGTTCAAACCTTCAGGTCCTCATCTGGAAAACAAGGGTAAAGCAGGCAACAGTGAGGTGTTTGTAGAGTTGGGAGGATTCTGTGAAGGAGCAGAGCTTCGGGCACCTAGGGAGCGTTTCTGAAGTTGTCGCTCCCCACTGTGGCCCAGCTCGGGCTGGGGAGGTCCTCAGAGCCTGCCACATAGGAGGTGGCTGCAGTGAGTGGGGCTTGACGGTGCCCAGGCCCCTGCCCTGCCCCTCGGTGTGCTCCTCCTGAGTTGCTGGTCCCTGTTCATGGCATTTCCCCTTGCCCAGTCTGGGCACCTGGGAGGCATCCCTGACTCTCCTGCCTAAAGGTTCCCTCTCTCCTATGACATCAGGCTTCTTTCTTAAACGAGGATGAAAGGCACGTAACCCGAAATGAACCATTTTAAAGCAAGCGATTTAATAATGGCAGGAAGACTCACAAGGTGCAGCTACCAACTCTGTTCCAGAACATTTTCACCAGCCCAGAAGGAAACTTCGTATCCATTTGCAGTCACTCCCCACTGTTCCTGCAGGCTGAGGCTCCTGACCACCACCGATCAGCTTTCTGTCTCAGTTTGCCTGTTCTGGGCTTTTCAGATACATAGACTCCTACAAAATGTGGCTTTAGGTGTCTGGCTTCTTTCACCTAGAATAATATATATACTTTGAAGAAGTTTATTTATTTATTGGAGTAAACTCTACCCTCAACGTGGGGCTCAAACTCAAGAGTTATATGCTCCATTGAGCCAGCCAGGTGCCCCGAGGATAATATTTTTGAGATTCATTCATTTTAGCATGTATCATTCTTTTTAGGGCTGAATAACCTTCAGGGGTCATTCTTTCCTGGCAGGAACATATGGCCCATGAAGCAGAAAATATTTACTGTCTGGCCCTTTACAGGAGAAAGTTACCAGTAAGTAGGCTATAGAAATAGATGTGAGCCTTTAAGCCGGGAAGTCAGGACTCTGTGCAGCCCAGCCCAGCCCATCTTGTCTCCTCCTGACCCTGATCCCTGCCTGTGTTCTTAGTGAAGCCATAGGGGTGATGGAGTTCTGTTTCAACATCATTCTTCTCTGCCCTGTGCCCTTGGTTTTGTTGTCCTTTGCTGTGAACCTGAGCAGACAGGGCTTCGTGTCTCACCCCCCCCCCCCCCCCCCGCTTTACCTGTCTGGGGCACTCTTCACCGGCCCGAGGGGAAAGCACTGTTCTTCCCTCGAAGGAAGGACCTCCGTCAGTTGTTCACCAGGGGCATCAGGAGCATACAGTTGGCGCTTAAATCACTCCTCCTCCTCTGGGCCCTCCTCAGCTTCGTCCGGGCAGAGGCTCTGTGTCTCCGTTCCAGTGTAGGTGGCCCGGCCTCGCGGACATCGGGGTGCTGGGACTGGGTTGTCCCAAGGAAGCCCAGGCTCCTCGCTGCCTTCTCCAAGCCTAGCCAGCTATGTTAACAAGACCCCCATCTCCCTCTTCCAGGAAGCCTTCCTCAGGGGGTCCCGGTACTCCTGGTGGCGCTAAGGTGAAAGGAAGAAGGACACAAGGTGAGCAAAATAGCAAGCTACCTCACGATCCAGTTCGGGAAAGTGGCTTTCGGGGAAGAAACATCCAGGCCAGAGCAGGGGAGCTAGGGGCTTTATTTCCCACACAGCTGCGTGTGATTCTCAGTCTGGTCGCCCAGGACTGCAGCCAGGGGTGTGGCAGGAGCTGGCGGAGGTCATCTAGGCCAGGGGGCCCTTCCAGCTGTGGGCGGTCCCGGGCTGCGCCCAGGACTCGCCATGAGGAAGTGTGGGTGGGGAGAAGGTGAGCTGAACCTGTTGTCCAACACTAGACTCTCCGTTTCTTCTCTGTAAGCCCATCAGGGGCGTCCCCGCATCTCACGTCCCCGTGTGGCGTCTGCCGTCACCCCTCACAGCCTCCCTGGACTCTTGGCAGTGCTGCTCCGGGCAGTGGACTAGAGGATCTCCCTCACTGGAGCTCAGGCCTCTGATACAATGAACCATTCTCTTCAAGTGTGCCGTGCGCCCGGGCCGAGTTCTAGTTCAAGTGACCGGAAGTTCCTACGCTACAGCCTCGCTTGACTCTCGTCTATGACGTTTGTTGTGTGTGCATGTGGTCTCGTGCTTGAACACAGCTTACATCCCTCCTCGTAATTCTGCTTCTGTGGAAACTCCACCACTGCTTAAAACAAATATGTGTGTTCTAGTTTCTGGAAACTTGCAACTGCTTGTCAACTGTCCAAGGAACCCCAGGCCTCACTCAGATCCTTCCAGAGGAGCAGGACCCTTTGCACATGGTATCGGACCGAAAGCAAGATCGTTTCCTGTGCTTAGAAATGGGGGGGAGTTCTTTGCCCTGATCCCTCGCTTGACGTCCAGTGGCAGACCCTTGGTGTGTCTTGAGTTTTCACCTGGACCCTGCGTGGTGTTGGCCTTGACCCTTCAGTGCCTCTTGCACGAATGTCCGAGCCCACGCACCCTGCAGGCATCGCTCTTCTTGTCCAGGGCTCACTCAGGGTGACCCCTAGCTCCTTGTCCGGCTCCAGGCTCCCCATGAACTCTGGATGTCCCTCCTTTCCCCTCAGGGTTGTGGCCGCACCCCCAGCCCCAGGGAAAGATGAAATCCTGGCATGAAGGTCTGGTTGAAATCACCTTGTCACCTAATTGAATTGTCGGGCGGTGTGATGTTAACTGTGTCACTCTTTCTGGGTCCCTTCAGTAGAAAGGGAGATCTCTGAGCTCTGGGTGTACCCAGACAAAGTATAGAATCGTCCATTAGCTGCCTGACTGAGCACCGACTCCCTCCTGGGCGGTGGCATGTAGCCTGGAGCGGAACAGACTGGCAGTGGATTAAACAGAGAAGCGAGGAGACAAGGGGTGTGTTGGACCGTGTGGATAGAACAGGATGTGGGTGGCTTCCTGGTCCACGGGAGGTGCTGGGCTGAGTGGCGCTGGGAAGGAGGGCAGGCACAGGAGCGTGCCTACTCATTGGAGGGACAGCGAGAGTGGTCACGGTGGCAGGAACGGGAGTGAGGGCAGCGAGGTGGGAATGTTTGTGCAAGGTTCCCGGAGGCGCGCGGGCTTCACCAGCTAATGGATCTGCAAGGCAGCCAGCCCATCCTCTGCCACCAAGGGGGCAGCCAGCCCGGAGGACACACGGTGTGTAGGGAGGAGGGTGCCAGCAAGAGCTGTGCTCGGAATGAGGACTGGGAATAGGTTGGTGGGCTTTGGAGCAGGGAGATCTCGGTGGTCTTGCTGAAAGGAGTTTCTTGGGTGCAGCGGTGATCGTGAGAGCCAGACTGGACAGGAGTAGGATTCAGGAGAGGAGAGGGGGAGGAGCTGGCATCGGAAAGGGGAGTGGAGAAGCAGAGAGAGAGGGTGTAGGTGGGGTGGGGGGCAGAAATAGCAGGAAGACCACTGGAGAGAGGAGCTGGGGTTGGGGTGCAGGGGTGAGGGCCAGGCTCTAGCACCTAGAGTGGAGGGTTTGCTTTACCCCGAAGCACAGAGGTCCCTCCATGCCGTGGGGTCAGGACATGGCCCTGAACTTGGGAGGCTGCTGGATGCTGAGGTGGGAGAGTCTCCTGGGGCTGCTTCTTTGTTCCCAGTGAAGTGGAATCTGGTCTCTAGCCAACTGGAGGGATGGGCCCAGTGTGGGAAGTGGGAGGGGAAGGTGCAAGGGAGGGTCCAGGGGAGGGGTGGGGGAACAACAGAGGACGGTGGGTGCTCACTGGGGCTGGGCGGTCACCGAGGTGTATGGCCTTGGCGCCGAGCATGTCTCCCGAGGAGTCCTAAGCTAGGTAAGGGGGTAGAGAGGCATGAGAGGCCCGGACCATGAGTGGGTCATACACAGACCTGGGTGAAGAAGGGGGTGGTTGGGGTGAGTGGGAGGAGAGGAGGAAGCAAAGGTGCCCCTCTGTGGAACGTCCTCCCTCCCATCCCTGCCCCGCCCCTGAGTCCGCTTTCTGTTTGAGCATATTTGCTCATATTCCTTGATCGTAGCTCCTGCAGCTCCCTGGGGCTCTGTCCCTGGCCCAGGGACTTGTATGCCGCAGGTATCCCATCCACGTTCTTGTATACAGTAGGCGTCCCACACATGCTCAAGGATGCCAAAGGACAGGATCTGACAGAAGCAAAGGGAAGCATCTCCTCTGTCCCTGCTGTTGGGGGGGGGGGGGGGGGGAACATAGTACTGCGCTCTCAGTGGGGGGGGGGCAATGTTCACACGCCACTGTTGTAGTTTTGTTATAAACCAACAGCGTGTCCCCCACAGGTGGAAGAGTGGTGGAGTCCCGATACTTGCAGTATGAGAAGAAAACCACCAAAAAGGTAACAACTTTTTTTTTTTACATCCTGAATGGAGTTCTGTCGGAACTTGGAATTCAGACACAGGTCACATGAGCCAGGTGCAGCGTGGCCCCAGAACAGGCCTTTCGGGGACTTGGCCCGGTTGCCTCTGTGATTGTTGCGTCCTGCGCACCCAGTCTGGAGTCTGTTTGGTGAGCGGCGTTCTCTTTGAGGATCCCCTTTGCAGAGCCATGACCGCTATTGAAACCTGAAATCGTCTGCCTTTCAACCTGACAATTCCTTTCTGGATTCTGTCCTGAACAGTTCTGTCAGGTGCCCAGCACACAATCCCTGGCCTTGGCTGGTATTTATAGAATTTTGTTTAAGTTTATTTACTTTGAGAGCGAAGATGAGAGTGGGGCGGGGGCAGAGAACGAGGGAGAGAGAGGAAAATCGCAAGCGGGCTGCACACTATCAGTGCAGAGCCTGATGTGGGGCTCAAACTCACAAACGGCAGGATCATGACCTGAGCCAAAATCAAGAGTCAGACGCTCAACCAACTGAGCCACCCAGGCGCCCTCTTGACTGGTGTGTGAAAAACACCAACCGGGTCTTCTAGAACGCCTATGGGGAAAAACGACGTGCCCAAATCATCCAGCGTTAGAGGCAGAGGTTAGCAAACTGTCCATAGATCCCACGGTAATCATGAAATCATCGAACATGACGGAATGAAACGCGAGAACATGTTTCGTGTGACGTTCCATGGAAACAGTAGATTTACCCAGTTAGATATCTTCTTTCATGGTGCACACACCCAGGATGTCTTGACATTGTGTTCTTCCTTCTGTTTTCCAAATTTGGTTTATTATAAAATTCACTCAGGTATTAATTTCTGCTACCTGTCTTTTACTCTGGTAGGATGGAAACGCCGGTTCTTTTTTTTTTTATATATAAAATTTTTTTTAACGTTTGTTTATTTTTGAGAGACAGAGATAGAGCATGAGTGGGGGAGGAACAGAGAGAGAGGGAGACACAGAATCTGAGGCAGGCTCCAGACTCTGCGCTATCAGTACAGAGCCTGATGCAGGGCTCAAACCCACAGACCGTGAGATCATGACCTGAGCCAAAGTTGGACGCTTAACCGACTGAGCCACCATTTGCTTCTCTATATTAGTTTTAGATTTAGCTTGCCATTTTCTACTGGAATTTCTGCTGGGGTTTTGAATGTGTTGAATCTGCATCAGTTTAGGGAGAATAACATCCTAAAAACACCAAGCCTTTCAGTCTGTGAATATGGGACACCTCTCCATTTATTTGGTCATGTTGGTCTTTCTTTCCTTATAGACCCTTACCCATATCTTGTTAGGTTTATATCTACGTATCTGATGGCTTTTGGTGATGTTGTAGGTTATACTGTCTTTTTTTCTTAATGTTTATTTTTTTTAAAAAGACAGAGCAAGTAGGGGAGGGGCAGAGAGAGGAGACACAGAATCCAAACCAGGTTCCAGTCTGTGAGCTGTCAGCACAGAGCGTCACACGGGGCTTGAACCTACGAACTGTGAGATCATGAACTGAGCCAAGGTCAGTTGCTTAACTGAGCCACCCAGGCACCCCTTTCTTTTTTTATAAATGAAAAAAAATTTTTAATTGAGGTATGATTGACATACAACGTTATATTAGTTTCAGGTATACAACATAATGATTTAGCATTTGTATATTTTGCAAAATGGTCGTCCCAGTAAATCTAGTTAATACCTATCACCATACATAGTTTTGTTTTTTCCTTGCTGAGAACTTTTACATAGTACTATCTTTGAATTTCACTTTCTAAATTGGTCATTGCTAGAAATAGGATCTTTTTGTATTGACCCTGTCTCCTGCAGTCTTGCTAAATAAACTTATGAGTTTTGGTAGCATTTGGGATTTTCTTTATAAATCATGTCATGTCTGTAAGGAGAGTTTTATTTATTTCTTTTTAATCTGTTTGCCTTTCATTTTTATTTTGAGACCTCCAGTAGGGGGTTGAATAGAAGTGGTGTCTACACACTGAAATATTCCTGCTCTTTATGAGGTTTTCTTTTTGCTTATATGTTATTTCATTGCTTGTTTTTTTTGATGTTTTGAAGATTAATACCTGTACAAAAATTTTGTTTTTCCTGATGAGTAAAGTAGTATGTTCTTTGTATAGAACTGGCAAATACAGGGTCGGGGGACACCTGGCTGGCTCAGTTGGTAGAGCGTGTGTACTCGTGACTTCAGGATCGTGAGTTCGATCCCCGTGATGGGCACGGAGCCTACTTAAAAAAATTTAATAAAATAAACTCTGGTAAATACTATAAAGTATATAGAAAATCAGTCCCCTGGAATCTACCAGGTCAGAGATAATCCCTGGCAAACTTTTTGGTGGTTTCCTATATTCTGTGCACGTGAGGTTATCTTTTTTGATAAAATTAGTTCATCCTGTATATATGTAACTAAAGGTCAGAACTCTCTAAGTTTATGCCTTGCTTCAAATAATAGCAGGTGCAGGGGGCACAGACCATGAAGGGGCCCCTTCTCAAGAAGGGGAGGGGTCTTCTTCCCTGAATGTCACGTGTCCCCCTAACAGGCGTCTGCAGCAGATGCATCGAAGACCAGTGGGAAGGTGCCTGAAAGTACAAGGAGAGTCCAGTTGCTCCAGAAGAGCAAAGGTGTGTAAAGATGGAGGGAGGCTGCAAAATGGCCCCCCGAGTTCATTCAGTCGGGGAGGAACGTGGTGGTGAATTTTGTTTTCAAGTGTGTTAAAGTAAAGCTCCCTCTTTGTGGGAAGTGTCTGAAGAAAGAGCTAGTTAAAGTGTTTCTGTGTGAGGACAGATGTGCAGCCTGGGGGGAGCTCACTTCCTGTGTGGCCCCGGGGAAGAGCCGTGTTTCCACCATGGCGCTTCCTTGGTCACGTGACTGTTCCCAGGGTGGAACTCAGAGCAAGACTCGGGGTGTGAGGCCTCATCTTCCTGCCTCTCGCCACCTTGGGTTAGGTCTTCCTCATGATGGTGTCCCCTTACCCCTTCTAGAAGCTGTCACCAAAGCAATAAAACCTTGCAGTTTTCCCGATTGTCGACATGGGTGTTCATCGTAAAAGGGAACGGGAAATGTGGCCACGGAGGGTGGCAACGCCCTCATGCTCCGCCACTCAGATCGTCGTGGGGTGTTAGGTGTTCCGTTGTCACCGGTGTGCTCCTCCAGGGCTCGGGAAGGCCTCTCCCCGGGTGCCACACCCCGCTCCTCGTGCACTCACTTCTCCAGCGATCGCCAGCGGCTCTTCTGCATAAAAGCAGTTCACAAAAAGCAAAACTGTTTCTTGGCCCACACCTCCTTGTCCAGATCGGCAACAGCTTTGGGTCTCCTCAGAAAAAATGAAGTGCCATTGACCTTTGAACAGCACGAGTTGAACTGGCTGGTGTTTACGTGTGGGTTTGTCGTAGCGCGGCGCCATGTGCGTATTTTCTCTCGTGACTTCCTTAACGTTTCCTTTTTTCTAGCTTGCTTTGTTTCAAGGATGCGCTGTGTGTAAGAACATACGCATAAGAGTAATACGGCGTGTGTGAAGAGTCGGTGTATAATCTATACAACCTACGAAATACATGTTAGTTGACTTTGTGTTATCAGTAGGGCTTCTGGTCAACAGCAGTGGTAACGTTTCGGGGGATTGAGAAGCTGCAGGTCCTGGTCTAGACGTGTGTCAGCGTCTATACTGTTCCTCGGCCCGGGCACAATTGAGACGCGGCACACGGAGCCGGGGCTGGCTCTGTCGTCTCCACTCATGCAGTTGGGTTGAGGGCCGTGGGTCACGCCAGGAAGGCTGGTGTACAACACAGAGGGGTCAGGAACAGGGCCAGCCTCATCCTGGGACGCCTGGGGGGCTCAGTCAGCTGAGCATCCGGCTTATGCTCAGGTCACGATCTCCTGGTTCGTGAGTTCGAGCCCCGCGTCGGGCTGTCTGCTGTCAGCGCAGAGCCCGCTTCGGATCCTCTGTCCCAGCTCCTCCCCCACCTCTGCCCTTCCCCCTCGCCCCAGATAAACAGTTGTGCTCACTTCAGCAGCACATACACTAAAAAATAAACAAGCATTAAGATCAAAAGGGTAACCGTGGAAATGGAGAGGGACCGCTCGCTCGAGCTCCACTGCGTAGCTCAGTGGGAAATCACTCCTATCAGTGGCAGTGCCGTACATTCGGATGACAAACCTGTCACCAGTGTGAAGGTGATAGCAATGAAACGTCTTATCTTCCCCTTCGGGTTTCCATCCCTCACCCGGAGGTCAGTAGAGTTTTGTTTCCCTGGAACTTTTAAAAAATCCTAACGATGGGCGGCATGCCCTACACTCTGCACTGTTTATCTCCACACAGTCATTGCCTCAACTTCACGGCTGCTCGTTAAATCACTTTCTGTTTAGCTGCTAACATAACAGGATTCCGCATACTGTCTGTTCAGTTTGCAGCCCGCCAGAGCCCTCGCCTCGTTGAAGCCCGTGGTGCCCCAGGGCCCAGTTTAGATGGCGTAGGGCATAATTTCAGTTTTAAATAGAGGGTAAAGATGAAGGGACTCCCACAGAAGATAAACAGCCCAGAAGCTGCGAAAAGCAGAGGGAAGAAAAAGCACATGGCGCGTACCAGACTCCTACCCAGAACACAGCATTTCTTTTTTTTCTTGTTTTTTTCCCTAAGTTTTTTTCTTAATGTTTGTTTATTTTGAGAGAGACAGAGTGTGAATGGGGAAGGGTCAGAGAGAGAGGGAGACGCAGAATCTGAAGCAGGCTGCAGGCTCTGAGCTGTCAGCACAGAGCCAGATGTGGGGCTCGAACTTACGAACCGCGAGATCATGACCTGATCCGAAGTTGGACACTCAACCGACTGAACCCCTGAGGCGCCCCAACAGCATTTTTCATGAAGCTGCGCGGAAAGGCATCTTTGCGTCTCTGGCATACCAAGTGTGCGTCTCGTTTCTAGTTCTACTTTGAGATCCACTCAGCCCACTGGCTGGGAACTTGCAAGGGATTTTTAGCCTTCCAGGCTGCTCACCTCCCAAAAAGCTGGGTTTTTGGAAGCAGGTGGTAGCATACAAATAGTTGCCTGGTTCCTAGTGTAGGCCTGTAGTGCCTCGCAGACCGCGCTGACCTCTGGGGACTCTCCCTGGGCCCACAGACAGCAGTGGAGTCGGGAAAGGCGACCTGCAGTCCACGTTGCTGGAAGGGCACGGCACCGCCCCGCCTGACCTGGACCTCTCGGCCATCAATGGTAAGCCGTCCCAGGCCCTGCTTTCCTGGGGCAGGGGGAAGGTATGGGGGTGGCAGCGTGTCCCCATGGGCTTCCCAAGTAAGCTCCTCTCACCTTCAAAATGCTCTCCTTGGGGCACCTGGGTGGCTCAGTCGGTTAAACGTCTGACCTCAGCTCAGGTCATGACCTCACGGTTTGTGGGTTCAAGCCCTGCATCGGGCTCTGTGCTGCCAGCTTAGAGCCTGGAGCCTGCTTCAGAGGCTGTGTCTTTTTCTCTCTCTGACCCTCCCCTGTTCACGCTCTATCTCTCTTTGTCTCTCAAAAATAAATAAAAAATGTAAAAAAAAAAAAATGCTCTCCTTGACCTTAGACAAAAGCATGGTTAGAAAGACTCCGCAGTTAGAAAAAACGATGTCAAAGAAGAACGACTCGACGTCCTTTTCGGCTTCACAGAAGAAGAGCCCAGTAAGTGTCTGAAGTGAAGGGAGGAATGTGATAGCAGCCCTGCCCCCTGCAGGTGCCCCTCACGGCCCTGAGGCTCGAAGACTGGGCAAGCCAGCCCTGCGTGCGTTTTAGGACAACCCCGAGACCACACACGTGCTCAGCGTGTTCCTGGAGTTCACGTTTCCCCGAGTGCGCATCCGGGGGTAGTTACGAACACGACATCATGTGACAAATGAGATTTGGGGCCTTACTTGCCGATGCTGGGCTGGGGCCGGGGGTGGGGGTGGGGGCGAGGCCAGGCCCTGTTCCCCAGGGAGGACAGCTGGGCTGTGGTCTCACCGGGGTAGGAGGCAGAGTCTGGGTTCCAGTGCAGCAGTGACCGGATGGGTGTCCCCCGGCCCCCCGCCCCTGCTGGCTCTCCAACAGCCAGCCACGGGAGGGGCCAGAGTGTCCTCTGCCTGCTGGCAGAGCGCCCGCCCAAAGAGACTAAACTAGAAAGTAGGACCAGTGGGTTGACCTATGGTACAGAATCCTCAAACTGCTGAGCTGAGTAAAGTTCACAGAGGTTAGGTTTCTGCCCCTCTGGGGGACAGAGCTGGATTTATGCCTCTTCGTTGGCCACCAGAGATGTCTTTTTCTCCTCAAGGATGCATCTGAGGTGATGGAAATGATGGAATCCCAAACGTTGCTCCTGACTCTACTGGCCGTAAAGGTGAGCAGAACCTCATCCCCGTGTGCCGTGGTGGTGGGGTGGCCTTCGTCAGCCAGAGATCGTGGCTTCCGGCCTGAGCTCTGGCTGTGCGCTCAGCAGATGGAGAACAACCTCGTTCCGTTCGAAGAGAAGGCGGAAAGAAATCTGTTAATAATGTGCAGAGAGGTGGAGAAGCTACAGACAAAGGCCTACGAGCTGAAGCGCAGACTTCTCCTCTGTCAGAGGAAGCGGGAGCTGGCGGCCGTCCTGGACGCTCAGGTCAGTGGCGGCGGGTGTCCCAGCCACGTGTCCCGGAGGGGAGGTCCCGGTAGGGACACAGGAGGGACTGTGGGCGGCACGCGTCACTGCCACCCGGCTCTAACTCCGCGGGTGGCTTTTGACACCACCGGGTGTTGATGTTCAACAGTTTCTAAGAGGACGAGGCTGTAATGTCAAGTTCTGACCAGCCAGAGGGACCTGTCCCTTCAACACACACGTGCCCCTGACCCTTGTGCCCAGTGACACAAAGATGTGATCTGGGCCTCCCTGCAGGGCCAGGGTGTTGGCCGGAAATGAGGTCTTGGCGCCGCGCGGCCAGCACTGGGACAGCACCCTGGGAATGAGAAAACCAGGGCAGGGAGGGGCAGGGAGAGAGAGTCCCAAACAGGCACTGCTCTGTCAGCACAGAGCCTGACGCGTGTCTCGAACTCACAAACCATGAGATCATGGCGTGAGGCAAAGTCAAGAGTTGGATGCTTAATGACTGAGCCCCCCCTGGGTCCCCCAGATTTTCCCCTCTTCTGAGGACACGAGTCCCGGTCAGGGCCCATCTACTCTGATGACTCCCCCTCAACTCGATTATTTGCATGATGACCCTGTGTCCAAGTCACGTCATGTCCTGCGGCGCTGCAGGGGTTGGGACCTCAGCAGAGGGATTTGGGGGCCCCTGATCCAACCCATAATACCACGTGTGTGTGTAAGAGAGAGGAAGAGAAAACACCCTGCGGCCAGGTCCTGAGCCAAGATCGAGGTCTCCGTTCTCATGGGACTCGCCATGTAAGGACGAGGAGAGACAAGTAAACAAATGTGTCCTCACAACCCCCCTCCCGCCCCCGTGAAGACCCCACAGTATGTACGAGGGAGAGGGGGGTCGCTGGGGTAGTCTTGTGAGGGGGCAGACATTTCAGCTCATTTCTCGGAAGCAGGAGGGCCCAACCTCCCAGGGCCCAGTGCGATCCTGGTTGAGTGTCTGGTCCTGGAATGTTCTAGAAACCATGTTCATAGGAGGCCTGGGCTGCTTCACTGCTGGCTGAGCCACTGGGGAGCCACCACACCCACGTAAGCTTCCTGGAGGGTTCCCTAGGAGATCCTGAGAGAGCAGCGCTGTGTCTTCGCCTCACACGTGCTGTCAGACTCCCCACGTGCGTGCCCGGGTCCTGTGTGACCGGCCTCGTTCCCTCCTGCCTGCAGATCGAGATGCTCGGCCCCTACGAGGCCATGGCTGAGCGCTTTAAGGAGCAGTACAAGACGTTTGCGACGGCCCTGGACGCCACGAGGCACGAACTTCCGGTGAAATCAGTCCACCTGGATGGGGACGGGCGGCGGTTCTTAGGTAGGAAACAGGGCAGCCCTCGGGCAAGGAGCAGGTCCAGCCAGCCAGCGGCCCGTGCGCGTTGGCGCTCCTTGCGTGCCAGCCGCCTTTATCTGCTTGTGTCTGGTGGGTGGCGAATCCCTCACCAGGTGGCAGAGGATGCGGAGGGCCGGGGGGCTGGCTCCTGCAAAGCAGGAACTTCTCCAGAGTTGTGGCCCAAGTTAGGACCATGCTAGGATTCGAACCTGGGTCTCTGGAGCAGTCCAGTAATTCCCAGCCCTGCTGAAAGGCATTCTTGGGCAGCAACTGCAGTCCCCTAAGATGGGGGGGGTCCTCGTCAGAGGTGCTGGTCCCCAGCCCGTCCTGCCTTCCCAGCAGCGCCGTGGGGTCCCTCACTGGCATAGGCTTCCCGCCTAACCCTTCGCTTGAAGACATCAGGAGGCGTGCCAAGGTCCGCGCTCGGTCTTCAAGTTCTGTTTAGAGCAAGCATCTTCCCACAGCAAGTTTTCAGTCATCCTGGGATCCGGTTATTTCCAAGCAGGGCGCTTACCAGCCACCTAAGTACGTTTTGTCTTGAGGCTGATGTAGTAGGACATCGCCACCTAAAATCGGGTGGACTTTCCTTCCAGAACTTTCCACAGACGTGGTTCAAGATCACAGAGGGCATTTCTAAATTGGTCACCTCAGAGACGGTTTTTGGTTCAGCTTCTGATCCAGTACGAATTAGGAAGGAGCCTCGTGGAGCAGTCCTCCGTGCGCAGGTGCCCAGATTCAGGATCACCGCCACGGCCACACGCCTGCGGCTCTCCGACCCCTCCTCTCCCAAGTGCCGGGGGTGGTTGCCAGGAGTTGGGTTGGGGCGTGTACGCGTCTCCTGCCGCTCCTGGAACCTGACAAACTGGGCCGCTTAAAACAACAGAACCGTATTCCTGCCAGAGGCGTTCGGGGTCTGAAGCCCGAAATCAAGGCCTCGGGCGAGCTGGACCTTTCTGCAGGCGCTGAGGGAAGCGGCACTCCGTGCCCATCCCCTGGCTTCTGGTGTTGCCCGCAGCCCTGGGCTTTCCTTGGCTGGTGCCAGCGTCCCCGCAGTCCGCCTATGTCTTCACACGGCCTCGCCTCTGAGCACGGTCGCTTCTCAGTTTTCCCTGTTCTTCAAAGGAAGCCGGCACCAGATCAGGTGCTGGCTGCCCTGTGACCGTGTTCTAACTCAGTTGTGTCTACCAAGACTCCATTTGCAGCAAGGTCACGTTCCCAGGGACTCGAGATTAGGCCTTGAACGTGTCTTTTTGGGAGGAGGTAATTCAGACCGAGACCGCAACGAGAAGCATTGAGAGGATGGGTATTTGGAGGAACCCTTCTCACGGTCTCAAAACGTCACTGTGTACAGTTGTGACGTGGGTTCAGGTGTGGCGTGTGCCGGAAGCGGAGAGATGCTCATCGCCTTAGAGCAGGCTGCTGTCTCGGGTGGGGACACAGAGATGCCGGGAACAGGGAGAGGGATCCGCGGGCCTGGTTGTAAGCTGCTCGCCGCACAGACTTCCTTGGCCTTTCACATCAAAGTGGCTTTCCAGGTCCATTCTAGTGACCGCCTGGGTGGCGGACGTACCAGACCCATGATCTCCAGCAGAGGGGCCCAGAGGCTGTGCCAGCACGTGAATGTCGCCCTCCACCGACCCTCTGCCTTTGCGCTCTTCACAATTCAAGCGAGTGTAGCCTGAGAACATTCCAGTGAACACAGAAAAACTAGTCAGCTGCCCACACTTTGTGCTTATTGCTTGGGGCACCTCGAAACCCTTGGCTGACGCTCCCTCTTCCCCCTCCAGACCGTTTACAGCAGGAATTGACGACCACACGCCATCTGCTGGGAGAACTTGGGATCGGCAGTTTAGAAGAAAATTTGAGAGCTGTGTACCTGCTGAGCGAACTCAAGGAAATGGCCCAAAAGAAGGATCTGGAGCTCCGAAGGTACTTCAGAAAAGATTTTAAGGTGGGAGCAGCGTGCCGCACTCTGGAGCAGCAGGCAGAGGCCAAGGGTCCACCAAGGTGGGGGAGGGGGCGGGGGATGGGAAGAGCACCGCCAGCCTGGCGCAAACCCCGTGTGTGTGCTCCAGCAGACACAGGAGAAAGGGGGCACTGATGTCCCCAGCCCTTTACTTCCGCAGAGTGACAGCCCTCCAGGTGCCCGTGGATCGGCTGTCCATGCTTTCAGTGTCTCCCGGGGCAAGGGCTTCCGGCCATCTCAGAGCTTGTTACTGAAATACAAGTGCGTCTAGAACAGGCACAGACCTTACCAGTACAGCTGCACGGGTTTCACATACGTGTGCCCTGTGGAAGGCGCGCCCAGGTCCCAGCGCGCCCCACGGCAACCCCCCCCCACCCAGCATCTTTCCCCCAGGGGAGTTTCTTCCCTGTAAGAATCTTGTTTCTTCTCCTTTGTCATGTTCAGTTTACTTTCTGAAATGCCTAAAACACTTGGACGTGCTCTTAAAGAACAGCCACCCCACACTGTGGCGTTTCCTGCTCTGGGACACACCCCGAAACTGAATTAGGACCCATCCGAGGGCTCCAGATCGCAAGGCTCTCGGGGCCCGATGGCCAGATATCAGCGTTTATTTCCCCGCCATGGTCTCACTGCGTCAGGGCCACCCGTTGGTTCTGGCACGGTCCCTGACACGGTGTCGGTGTTCGAGAAGTCCTCTCTCGCACCCGCCTGGTCCCATGCTCACGGGCTTCTCTGAGTTCCGTTCACACACAGCTTATCTGCCTGTGGTTTCCCGTGAACACACAGGAAGCAGCCCCTTTCCCACATCGCAGCCAGGAAGGCCGAGGTGCCCTGGCCGCCTGGCTCTGGTGCACAGAGGACGAAAGGGCCTCACCCGCCCCGTTGTTTCTGCAGGAGCTTTGCCCAGGTGCTGGAACTCTCCGCCGAGGCCAGTAAAGAGGCATCCTTGACCAACCAGGAGGCCTGGGAAGAGACCCAGGGCCTCAGGGCCTCCAGCCGGTGGTATTTCAATCGAGAAGACGCCTGCGGGGAGACCTTGGGGGACGTCAGGCCCCCCACTCTTGCTGGGTGCCAGTGAGCCACGCACCGTGTGACCCTGTGCGCACGCCGTGTCCCCTGACACAAGCGGGGACCTCTGCACAACGTCGGGAAGAAAGCCCGCCCCCTTCCTCAGGCCCAGGGCACACGCGTGCTGTGACGGCGCGTGCGCGATGCTCTGGGAACTCCAGCACTTTAGACACTAACTCAGCAGTGTAGCTATTTTCTATGAGTGGATTGCATGATATTTAAAAAATAAAACTTTCGCAGTCAAGCTTTGGTTTCTACTTAAGCGGCCAGTAGAAGGCATGTAGGATCTCATGTTTTTCTAAACATCTGGTCCTGAGCCTGAGGACAAGGTCTGGGACATTAGGAGTGTTTCACTTGCAGGAGGATTTTGTGTCCTGTCCTTGGGCTGCTTCTGTTGACCGTCCGACGGGGTTAGAAGCTGGCCCTCCTGCGGAAGTTCTCCCCCAGCCCGGAGTCCCTGCACTGGTGCTGGACGCGGAGACAGGCTTTTACCAGAAGCTGTGCTCTGTGCCCCACACCTGCATGGCACAGAGAGCCGGCCCCGCCAGCCCCTGTCTACACCGCGGGGGCTCTGGCCGTCTTGGTGCTTTCCAGGCAGCGTGCCTCCGCTGATGTTTGCTGGTTCCCGTTTACACCCGTGTGTCACAGCCCCGGGTACCGACACGTTCCGCAGGGAGACCCAGTGTCCATCCCCATCATGTGTTCGAGTGAGACACGCAGCCGCCGTCCCTCACGCCGTTCGGACACGGCTGCCCTGGCTCGGCTCCCGCCTTCGTTCCATCACCGGAGCCGCCCTAACTGGGGCCTCTCCAGCAGGCTGTCAGCCGTGCGCAGGGGAGCCTCCCTGGGGAGATGCCAGCGCCATTCCTGGAAAACGGGCACTAACAGAGACTGGCTCTTCCCATCAGACCTGTCAAAACGTTCCAGTTTCCTTCCACAGTTGCCCTGTCATTCTGTCAACCTGCACATCTCCGGTCCCTGCATCCACTCAGCCTGCTCTGGGGCTTCCCGTGGAGCTCCTGTGTCTGTGTTCCAGAAACTTCTCTCCCAGCCCCAGACCACTTTTCCCGCCACTTGTGTGCAGGAAGCGTTGGGTCCACAGAAGGGGCCACCCAGGAAGCCGAGTCCCTTGGTCAGTCGTTACCTGCTGTCTGCAGGCCCTGTCTCCCCGGTTTATAACAACCAGAGTTTCTACTTCCCATCCCCCTTTCCTACTAAATGTACTCAGTGGAGACCCTCTCTCTGCCCATTGCTGGACCTTACGGGACAGAAGCATGTTCCCAGGCCCAAAGGAGCGTGACTCAGGTCCAAACTCGCAAGTTCTGTACCGGTTCTCTCACAGCACCCTGGACACCCGGGTGTACCAGCCAGTAAGCCAAGGCCCTTCAGAATCAGTGTCTCTTCCTGTCAGGACCCATCTATAGCTCCACAGGGCTGCCGGCCTTCGTGTCACTTGCCCGCTCTGGTCAGGGCCTTCCCACCAGGGAACCTGCCACACAGCCACCTGCGGGGCCTGTCTCTCTCGTGGGCAGACAGCAGTTCTTTCTGTAGGCATTTTGTGCCTCGGCAGGTGTGAGAGGACTATCAAGATCTGTGCGCATTTCTGCACTGCAACAGACCCCCACGGCCACTCAAGTCTGTGTCCATGAAGCCACCCCGGGTGAGGACCTTGGGCCGATCCCAGTCCTGTTCCAAACTTGGTAGGCGTTTCTCCCAATGGATAGAAATGGGTCCCGTTCTCATGCATGCCTCGGATTCCCCGAGTGATTTCCATAGGGCTGTGCCCCACGTGGGCATCCCTTCTGTAGGCCAGCTTGCCACTGCCGTTGGCCTGACTATATGGCCAGGCCACTAGCCATGACCCCTGAGTCTAAAACCCCAGACAGAGGGCCTCTGGTTCTTGCTCAAGTCTTCCATTACCGCTGAGAAGAGCGCAGTTCAGCCCACTGGACTGATCTGTCTGCACCTTCTTTGGCAGGAGTGCCGCCTTCCAGGGGCATCTCCTCTCGTTTCCCGGTAGCACAGCTGTGCAAGGTATCATTGCCGTCACCGATAGAGTGTTTCTCTAACACCGTCAAAAACGTGAGAATAGGGCCGCCTGGGTGGCTCAGTCGGTTGAGCGTCCAACTTCAGCTCAGGTCGTGATCTCACCACTGGTGGATTCGAGCCCCGCGTCAGCTCTGTGCTGACAGCTCAGAGCCTGGAGCCTGCTTCTGATTCTGTGTCTCCCTCTCTCTCTGACCCTCCCCTGCTCACACACTCTCTCTCTCTCTCTCTCTCTCAAAATTAAATTAATAAAATTTTAAAAAAATATTTGGAGCAAAAAACAAAAAAAATGAGACTCTTTCATGTCTTGGGCGCCTGGGTGACTCGGTAGGTTAAGCATCCGACTTCAGCTCAGGTCATGATCTCACAGTTCGTGAGTTTGAGCCCTACATTGGGCTCTTTCCCAATTTGGATCCTCTGTCCCCCAACCCCCCCCAATGCCATACTTCTCCTCATGTGCACGTGCACCCTCTCTGTCAAAAATCAACATTAAAAAAAAGAATATTTCAGATCTTTTAGTTATGGAGGCAGACTTAATTAACCAGAAGTCTGGGAAGAGAACAAGAAAGTCCTTTAGTATTTTAAAGGAGAGAGCACCACTGGGAAATCCCGGGGAGCACTGGAGAGCATGCTCCTCTCAGGTAACAACGAACTTCATTCCTCCTGAACCCATAGCCAGGCCACGATCACTAGCCCAAGTGAAGACCTCCCTGCAAACATTTGAGGAGAACACAGCCCAGGATACGTGTTCAGGGAGAGATTTTCAGCGATCGGTATGTGATATTCAGTGAACTTGGCCACTTTATGCACCTGTTACAGCTATTTCCATATGGTCATTTTTTTAATATTTAAAAAATAAATCCGTTTTGCTATTCAAGTTTTTGTTTTCTGTGTAGAGGGGACTGCTGAAGCCATGTTATGATATATTATTTTAAGTTTACTTACTTTGAGAGAGAGCAGGCGCATGTGAGTGCCTGAGTGGGGGAAGGGCAGAAAGAGAAGGAGAGAGAATCCCAGGCAGGCTCTGTGCCATCAGCACGGGGCGGACTGGATCCCACGAACCATGAGATCGTGACCTCGGCCAAAATCAAGAGTCGGACACTTAACCGACTGAGCCACGCAGGTGCCCCAGGATATTGTGACGTATGGTAAAAAATACATGTTTAGTCTTCACCTGAATTTTGGGCAGAGCTCCTACAACCCTTGCAAATTAAGTGATAAGTAGGATAAAGGTGTATTTTGTTGTTAGCAAGGTGACTTTTGGGAAGCCCCTAGGTAACAAAGATGGGGAGAACCAACTGTGGTGGTTAGAGGGTTGGAACTTTGAGCCCCACCCGACCCCCAACATCCCCATCTTCTGGGAGAGGTGAGGGGCTGGTGATTGATTGAGTTCAATTGCCAATGGCCAATGTTTTAATCAGCCATGCCTACAGAATGGAGCCTCCATAAAACCCCAAAAGGACAGGGTTCAGAGAGCATCTGGTTGGTAAACTTAAGGAGGTGCTGGGAGGGTGCGCATGCAGGCAGGACACGCATGCTCCGGGCCCTTTCCCCCCTACCTTGCCCGACGCATCTGTTCTGCCGGGCTGTCCCTGAGGCATATCCTTTTGTAATAAATTGGTAATGTAACAAATGAGTAAACTTTTTCTTAGTTCTGTGACTCACTCTAGCAAATTAATGGAACTCAAAGGGGGGTGTCATGGGAACCTCTGATTTTTTAGCCCGTCAATCAGAGGCACGGGAGCAACCTGGACTGGCGATTGGCAGCTGAAGTGGAGGACAGCGTTTTAGGACTGAACCCGCAGGCAGAGGGTCTGACGCTGTCTCCACACAGGTAGTGTCTGAGTTGAGTTAGACTGTAGGACACCCAGCTGGGATCCTGGACTTGCTTGGTATTGTGGGGGGAAAACTCAGACATTGTAATTGGTATCAGAGTAAGTCCTGTGCGGTCTGACACTCTCCGAGCAGCCAGCCCTGAGCCTCGGCTCTCGGGTTCACTGTGCGGCCTGTCTAGGACGGGAAGTTCGTGCTCAGAAAATGTTTATATTGGAGGAGGATTAAGGGATAGACACTGTTTCGTGAATACGCCAACCTAACTCCTTTCTCCTTTCCCTCTTCAAACACTGTTAGGGCTGAGGTTAAAGAAAAACGGAGGTTTATTCAAACAGGATGGTGGAAAATAAAACATGATTATATTGGTTGATGCAGAAAAAGCACTTTGCAAAATGCAGCACCCTCTCATAATAAAAGCACTCAGCAAACTGACTGAGAGAAGCTACCTTAACATAATAAAGGCCGTATACGAAGGACCCACAAATCACACCACATACCATACTCAACATACTCAACAGTGAAAGACTGAAAGCTCTTCCTCTAAGTTTAGAAACAAGGATGTCCACTCTCACTGCTTTTATTAAACATACTACTATGGAAGTCTCAGCCAGGGCAATGAGGCAAGAAAAATAAAAGACATCCCGATAGGAATTGAGAAATTAAAATCACATCTGTTTGCCAATGACATGATAGTACACATAGAAAATTCTAAAATTCCACACACAAAAAACTGTCAGGACTAATAAATGAATTCAGCAAAGTTGCAGGATACAACATCAACACTCAGAATTCGGTTGTGTTTCTATACACTAACAATGAACAATCCAAAAGGGAAATTAAGAAAAGAATCCATTTGCAATAGAATCACAAAGAGTAAAATACTAAGAATGAACTTAACCAAGAAAGCCAAAGACTTGTAAACTGAAAATTATAAAATATTACTGAAAGAAAGAAGACACCAATCAATGGAAAGACATCCCATGTTCATAGACCGGAAGTCTTAATGTTGTTAAGATGTCAATATTACGCGGAGTCATCTATAGATTTAATGCAATCCCTGTGAAAAGCCCAACCGTATTTTTCTTAGAGAGCTAGTAAGATCCATCCCCAAATGCATACAGTACCTCAAGGGCAACAAAGTTGGGAGGTCTCAATTTTCTGATTTCAAAACTTACTCCAAAGCTAAGATAATCAAAACATGATGGTACTGGCAAAAAGACAAACATGTACAACAGTAGAATAAAATAAAGGGCCCAGAAATAAACCCTTACATATATAGTCAAATGATTTTCAATAAGGGTGCCAAGACCAGCGGGGCAAGGGGCGTCTCTTCAACAAATGACGCTGGAAAAACTGGATATCCACATGCAAAAGAACAAAGTTGAGCCCTTACTTAGCACCATACACAAATGGTAACTTAAAATGATCAAAGACCTAAACATAAGACCTAAAACGATAAAACTCTCAGAAGAAAACAGAGGAGGGGGGCGCTTGGCTGGCTCAGTCAGTAGAGCGTGTGATTCTTGATCTTGGGGTTGTAAGTTCGAGCCCCATGTTTGGTGTAGAGATTACTTAAAAAAAAAAAAAGCTAAACGGTAAAGCTTCCTGACATTGGATTTGGCAAGGATTTCCCGGCTATGACACCAAAAGCGCAGGAAACAAAAGTAAAAATGGACAAAGTGGGCTGCATCAAAATTTTAAAAAATCTGTGCATCAAAGGAAAGGATGAACAGACTGCAAAGGCAACCTATGAAATGGTGGCTGAAAAAATATTTGCTGAACGTATATCTGATAAGGGACTAATATCCAGGATACATAAAGAGCTCCTATAATTCAACAGCAACAACCCGCCCCCCCGCCCCCGGTAATCTAAGGGAGAGAGAAAGGGCTCCAACTGACAATTCTCCAAAGGTGATACACAAATGGTCAACAAATGAGGCTGCTCAACATCAAGGTCATGAGGGGAAGTGCAAATCAAAACTGTAAGGAGATGCCACCTGACACCCATCCGATGGCTACTATCAAAATAACAAGTGTTGGCGAGGTTGTGGAGACGTTAGAACCCTTGAGCACTATTGGTGGGAATGGAAAAAATGGTGCCACCACGGTGGGAAGCCGTATGATGGTTCCTCAAAAAATTAAAAATAAAATTGCCATAGATTCAGCAATTCTGCTTTTGGGTATATATGCAAAGGAAATAAAAGCAGCGTCTTGAAGAGATTTTTGCACACCCGTGTTCACAGCAATATTCGCGATAGCCATGTGTCCACGACAGATGTATGGATTAACAAAATGTGACCTATCTACACAGAGGAATATTATTCAACCTTAAAAAGGAAAGGAAATCCTGGCACATGCCACAGTGTAGATGAACCTTGAGGACATTATGCTAAGTGCAACAAATCAGCCACGGAAGGATAAATACTGTGTGATTCCACTTACCCGAGGCCCCTAGAGTAGTCACATTCGAAGAGATAGAAAGAAGGTAGACTGGGGCGTGCCAGGGGCTGGGGGAGGGTCGGGGAGTCAGTGCTTAGTGGGGACACAGTTTCAGTTCTGCAAAATGGCAGCGATGGTTGCATAACAACGTGAATATACTTGACACCACTGAACTGTCTGCCTCGAAATGGTTAAGATGGTAAATTTTATGCATTTCTTACAATAAAAAATTTAAACGATGTGAGGAAGGTAATTCTTCCCACTCTAGGAGGAAGGTGGAGAAAACAGTAGCAGAAGAAAATCTGCCAAGATGTGCATGTGGTGAAGAATTAACCCAGCCTGAGAGAGGTCGGGCCTTTGCTCTTGGCTCTTGGGAAGGGACCTTTAGTCCTCTGGAATGTTCTGCCTGACAGGAATGTGTGTTTGTCTGAGGGCTATGGCCCACAGCATTTCAGGACTGCCTCTGGAAGAGATTGGAGGCTAAATGTCAGCCATGTGGACCATAGGTGACCAAGCCCCAACAAAACTGAGCACCCAGGTTCAGGCAAGATCGCTTTGGTTGGCAAGATTGGTGAGTAGTGTCACACAGTGTGGTTGGGAGGAAGAATTGCCGTCTGCGACTCCCCCAGGAGGGGGTGATGCACCCCGCCACACCCGTCTCTTTCCTGGGCTGGTTTTAGCCTGTCCTTTCTCTGTAATAAACTGTAACCGTTAGTATAAGCTTCCAGTGAGTTCTGTGAGTCCCTCTATTGAATTATCAAACCTGACAATGGTTGACGTGTCAGAAATGGGGACAGTGGTGCTGCTTCTGTGGAAGGCAGTGTGACGGCTCCTCAAAAACTTAACCATAGGGGCGCCTGGGTGGCTCAGTCGGTTAAGCCTCCAACTTCAGCTCAGGTCAGATCTCACGTTTGTGGGTTCGAGCCCCGCGTCAGGGTCTGTGCTGACAGCCAGCTCAGAGCCTGGAGCCTGCTTCCAGTTCTGTGTCTCCTTCTCTCTCTCTGCCGCTCCCCCTCTCATGCTCTGTCTCTCTCTGTATCAAAAATAAATAAAACATTAAAAAAAAAAACTTAACCATAGAATTACCACGTGACCAGTCCTTCCACAACTAGGTATGCACTATCCACAATAACCAGTAGGTGGAAACAACCCACATGTCCATCAGTGGGTGAATGAATGAACAGAATGGGGTGCGTCCAAACAATGGAATGTTAGCTCCAAAGAAGAAGAAAGCAGGGGTACACGCCGCCACGTGGATGAACCCGAAAAACGTTATGCTGAGTGCAAGAAGCCAGACAGAAAAGGTCACAGAGTGCGTGATTCCATTTTAAAATTTCTACGAAATGTGCAGAATAAATTCACAGAGACAGAAAGCAGATTAGGGGTCAGGGGCTGGGGGAAGGGGGCGGGGAGGAGCGTCGGCTCACGGGGATGGGATTTCCTTTGGGCGGATGAAATATTCTGAGACTGAATAGAGGGGATGGTCGCCCAGCCCTGTAAATATACTAGAAACCACGTGTAGGGGGTCACATTGTGCCCATTCTTCTGGACTCACGACGAGACCCTAACTTGGAAGAAGAGCCTTTGCAGAAATGATTCACATAAGGATCTCAAGGTGAGATCATCTTGGATTGGCAGCAGGTCCTAAATCCAAGAACAGGTGACTGTGTACGAAAATATAAGGGGAAACAGATGCAAGACACAGAAGAGAACGCCGTGACATGAACGAGGCAGCGACTGGAATGACGCAGCCAGGGGCTCACGGCGGCCACCAGAAACCGGGACAGAGGCTCGAGACAGATTCTCCCTCGGAACCTCCAGAAAGAATCAACCCCACCCACACTCTGGATTTAGCGTTTTTTGGCCTCCAGAATAGTAAAGTTTAGTTGTTTTAAGTCTCTCGTTTGTGTTAATTTGCTATGACAGCCTTGGGAAGCAATACAATCCACAGTGGTCAGCGCACACACATAAGTGCTCGCTCACGCACGTGCACACACACACACACACACACACACACACACACACACACACACTCTGCTCTCCTGCAGCCTTCCACGTCTCCACCAATGACGGTCCAAACTCCTAGCACTCAGGGCTGCCGCTGCAGGATGTTATGAGTCTGACATTCTGCCATATGCACGTTCTCCCTTCTGCTCTTTTTCTTTTCTCTGGCAGCTTTTGGATTATTCATCTTCCCACACTTCCCTCCATCTTTCAGCTTCTACTTATAATTGTGAAACTGTGCCTCCCACCGTGTAAAATGCGGGTGGTATACGGCGTGCTTCACTTTGCGAGGGCTCCAGAGCGCCGCAAAAGGAACAGATGGTACGTAAAATACACTCTGTTGTGCCGGGAACTGAACTGAAAAAGTATTTAAGACACCGTGCGTGGTGAAAAGGAATCACATGGGAAGATTGCCATGATTTTTTAAAGGAAAACAGAAAGGTTCAAGATAACGTGTAGGCTACAGAACAGTTTGGGCTGAGACGTGTAGGAAACCTGGAGAGAGAAACAAACAGGTGCGGAGAGAAGCCATCTCCGGGGTTGGGGGCTGGGGACTCTGGGGGCGGAGAGACGCTTGCTTGGTATCCTTCTTACTGCCTGTTACATTCCCTTCACACTTCTGTCAAACATTTTCTCCTCTGCATCACATTTCCACCGAGAAATCCAGGCAAGGAACGCCCGCCAGCAGGCTTGTTAATTACCGCCGTTCCAGTGGGTGCCTGGTGGCACCTCATTGAGGGTGTGATGTGCGTTTCCTTAATGATTGGTGATGTGGAGCATCTTTTCAAGTGTGTATCCACCACTTGTGGATCTGCTTTGGAGAGATGCTGTCTTAGTTTGGGTGGCTGTATAACAAATACGCCAGAAACTGGGGGGCTTAAACCACAAACATTTATTTCTCACGGTTCTGGAGGCTGGGGAGTCCGAGATGGTGTTTGATTTCTTGCTGAGGGCCCTCTTCCTGATTTACAGATGGTCATCTTCTAGGAGTCTCTCATGGCAGAAAGGAGGTCAGCTCTCTGATGGCTTTTCTTTTTTTTATTTAAAAAAAAAATTTTTTTTAATGTTTTATTTATTTTTGAAACAGAAAGAGACAGAGCATGAGAGGGGGAGGGGCAGAGAGAGGGAGACACAGAATCCGAAGCAGGCTCCAGGCTCTGAGCTAGCTGTCAGCACAGAGCCCGACGCGGGGCTCGAACCCACGAACGTGAGATCTGACCTGAGCCAAAGTCGGAGGCTTAACCAACTGAGCCACCCAGGCGCCCCTCTGATGGCTTTTCTTACAAGGGCACGAATCACACTCATGAGGCTTCATCCTCGTGACCAGTCACTTCCCAGAGGTCCTGACTCTTAATGCCATCACATGGGGGGCTTAAATTTCAACCCCTGAACTTGGAGGGGGTGGGGGGATGCAAACATGCACTCAATAGCAAATCTCTCTCTTTTATAACTATTTATTTATGAGACACACACACACACACACACACACACACACACACACAGAGTGTGAGCAGGGGAGGAGCAGAGAGAGAGGGAGACACAGAATCCGAAGCAGGCTCCAGGCTCTGAGCTGGCAGCACAGAGCCTTATGATGGGCTCGAACTCACAAACCGCAAGATCATGACCTGAGCAGAAGTTGGACGCTTAGCCGATGGAGCCACCCAGGTGCCCCAAAATATCTCTTTTCAAAAAGTTTATTTATGGGGCGCCTGGATGGCTCCATCGGTTAAGCGGCCAACTTCCGCTCAGGTCATGATCTCATGGTTCGTGGGTTCGAGCCCCACATCAGGCTCTGTACTGACCCGTTTACTCAGAGCCTGGAGCCTGCTTCTGAATCTGTCTCCCTTTCTCTCTGACTGTCCCTCGCTCACGTTCTGTGTCTCTCTCTCTCTCAAAAGTAAATAAACGTTAAAAATTTTCTTTTAAGTTTATTTATTATTTTGAGAGAGAGAGAGGCAAATATCTCTTCCAATCTTTTGTCTATATTTTTGAAGATTCCATACATAAGTGAGATCATACACTATTTGTCTTTCTCTGACCTATTTCACTTAGCATAATGCCCTCAAGATCTATCCAGGTTGTCACAAATGGCAGGGTTTTCTTCTTTTGTATAGCTGCATAATATTCCAATATATATGTATTATATGTATGTATATATATACATATATCACAGTTACATGTGTGTGGATACACTGTATTTTCTTTATCCGTTCATTTATCCGTGAACGCTTAGGTTGTTTCCATGTCTTGGCTATTATAAATAATGCTGCAATGGGCTTGAAGGTGCAGATGTCTTTTTGAGTTGCTGATTTTGTTTCCTTTGGATAAATACCAGGAAGTGGACTTGCTGGATCATGTTTGAAGTTTTCGGGGAGCCTCCGTGCTGTTTTCCACAGTGTGGCTGCCCCGGTTTACATTCCCTCTCCTAAAGGTTCAAAAGAGCCAAAGTGAAACCAATGAATCACTAAGTAATATTTAGTAGAAACTGATTGTACATCCACCAAAAACACGGTCTGCAAGCCGGAAACACTCACACCAGAACATGGGATGAGGCTCAGGGGTATCTTGCTATAAAGCAGCTTTTACCGGAAGAAACCAGTGACAATTTATTCAAGGTGATTGGTTACAATATTACAGTTTTCGGTAGTTGCCTCATATTGACCTTGGGAAATAGTTCAAGTTTAGCTTACCATTTGCAGAGGCACAAGCAAAGTGATCTAGGTCAAGGTAGCCTTGCAAAGTGAGCTAAATTTTAAGCTCTGCCTGCAGGACTAAACTGGTTCTGTCTCAGGGAACTTTCTAGGCCGGTCTCTCCTTGATTTGAACACTAGTGCACACGGATTGCCTTTTCTCCACATTCTCGCCAACACCTGTTATTTCTTATCTTTTCACTAATAGCTGTTCTGACAAGGTGTGAGGTGGTGTCTTGTGGTTTTGATTTGCGCGTCCCTGGGGATGAGTGACATTGAGCATCTTTGCACGCATCTCTGTCCACTTTTAAACTGTGTTGTCTTTTTCTTATTGAGTTATGAGAGCTCTTTATATAGCCTGGATAGAAATCCTTTCTCAGATACATGATTTGCAAATGTTTTCTGCCTTCTGTGAGTTGCCTTTTTGACCTTCTTGCGGGCGTCGTTTTGAAGCACAAAGTTTTGGGGGCGCCTGGGTGTCTCAGTCAACTCTTGGTTTAAGCTCAGGTCATGATCTCGCGGTTCATGAGCTCGAGTCCTGCATTGGGCTCTGTGCTGACAGCTTAGAGTCTGGAGCCTGCTTCAGATTGTGTTTCAGATTCTCTCTCTCTCTCTCTCCCCTCTCCTGCTTGCACTCTGTCTCTTTCAAAAATAAATAAACATTAAAAAATCTTTTAAAGTTTTTCAATTTAGGGGCACCTGGGTGGCTCAGTCAGTTAAGCGTCCGACTTCATCTCAGGTCATGATCTCACATTCGTGGGTTCGAGCCCCGCGTCAGGCTCTGTGCTGACAGCTAGCTCAGAGCCCGGAGCCTGCTTCCGATTCTGTGTCTCCCTCTCTCTCTCTGCCCCTCCCTGCTCATGCTCTGTCTCTCTCTGTCTCAAAAATAAATAAAACATTAAAAAAATTTGTTTTAAGTTTTTCAATTTAAACTTTTTAGATATAAGGAAGTCTTGTTTCCTATAATCCACGTGTTCTCTGTAACTTGTGGTATATGAGTGCATTTTGCAATAAAACAGTAAAGGGGTCTAGGGAAGGAGCTTCGGAGCACAGCCCTGTTCATCCTCCCCGGGGCAGACCTCCCCCCAACCCCGGGGTGCAGGGGAGATGTGCAGGACATTCGGGGTTGCCCCAACTCTTGGGTGGGGGAGGCTCCTGGCACCCAGTGGGTCAGCCCAGGGAGGCCGCCCCACATCCTACAATGCACAGGGTGCCTCCCCTCCACCTGCAAAGAATGATCCAGATGTCCATAGTACCCAGCTTGGGAACTGCTGGTTTCAGGTAATCCCATGAGCGGAGCCCAGTGGTTGGGGGGACCTGGAGGCAAGATGAAGGCTGTAATTGAAACCCCTGGTCAGCACAGAGGGGACTGAAGCAGGCGGAGGAGAAGAGACTCAAAGCAAAGAAATCACAGAGATGCAGCCTTTAGATTGCTTGTCCCTCAAATTGTCCCGGGTGTCTGGGCTGGGGGGAGGGACGGAGGCTCTGTGCTCTGCAAAGTCTTCTCAGTTGGGAGGCAGTCAGCTGAGAGGTGAACAGGAGGTCTGGGGGGTGGGGAGCACGGCGCCCCCCGGGGGCCACTGCCGGCCCGAGTCTTCATGGAGGAGATGAAATCAGGGCACTGGACGGAGGAATCTTCCGTCTTCCATCTTCTGGTCCTGTCTTCTGCTGGAGACTCTCCCAGACAACTCTAGGGGGCAGCAAGTCCCTGGCTCGCCAGTATCCACGATTATCAGCCCTCTGGCCAGTGCCGTCAATTCAGATGGAATTGCTTGTGTCTTTGCCTGCTTTAAAAAAAAAATCAATGTTCACAGATTATATTCGTATTTTGTTATTTCTTATATTTTAGTGGACTTCTTCTGACAGGCTTATTGTAGAAAATTGAGACAATCAAGGGGAGAGTTATTGATCATCCAGAAATGTCACCAGGAAGATCAGCATGATTCACATTTTGGAGCAGAGAATTCCAATCGACTTTCAGACAAAGCAGAGTGGAAACATACTTTGTAACTTGCCTCTCTTTCATCTGTGATATCATGGGCATCTTTTTGTGTCAAGTACCATCGCTTTTTTTTAATGTTTATTTTTGAGGGAGGAAGGGAGAGAGAGAAAGAGAGAAAGAGAGAGAGAGAGAGAGAGAGAGAGAGAGAGAGAGAGAGAGAGAGAGAGAGGGAGGGAGGGAGAATGAGAAGGGGAGGGGGAGGGGCGCCTGGGTGCCTCAGTCGGTTAAGCCTCTGACTTCGGCTCAGGTCAGATCTCACGTTCGTGGGTTCGAGCCCCGCGTCAGGCTCTGTGCTGACAGCTAGCTCAGAGCCTGGAGCCTGCTTCCGGTTCTGTGTCTCCCTCTCTCTCGGCCCCTCCCCCTCTCATGCTCTGTCTCTCTCTGTATGAAAAATAAATAAAACATTAAAAAAATTTAAAAAAAAAAAAGAGAGAAGGGGAGGGGGAGAGCGAGAGGGAGACACAGAATCTGAAGCAGGCTCCAGGCTCTGAGCTGTCAGCGCAGAGCTTGAACTCATTTGGACTCACAACTTGCAAGATAGTGACCTGAGCCAAGGTCTGCCCTCGAATGGATCATTCTTAAAGGCATAGCCCACTTTGTTTCACAGTTTGCTGTTGCACTGGCATTGTCCGGGATGATGTGTGAACCCCAACTCCTCCTGGAATCCCTCAGCTGAGCCCTCCGGATGGTCACCTGGCCTTGCCCAGCCTGCCCAGCTCTGTAATGTGGAACATTCTAGCACCAGAGGAGGTTTCAATCCTGGGATTGTTGATCTTCATAGAGAACTCTGCATCCTGAGAAGATGAGGTCTGTTTGGAGCACTTCCAAGAAGGGAGATTAAAAAAAAAAATTGCCAAAGAGCTGATAAGGCTCAGGGCGGATACCCGGTCTTCAGGCAGAATGTGCTTGGGGGCCCCAGTGGGGTGAGTGGCAGCCCCCCAAAGGTTACATCCACACCCTGACACTCGAAACCTGTGACTGCCTCCTGGTTTGGAAAAGAGTCTTTGCAGATACAATGAGGTGAAGGATCTTGAGATGAGATCATCCTGGGTTATCCACGTGGGCTCTCAATCTGATGCCGAGGGTCCTTAAGGAGAGGCAGAGAGAGAGACTGAGACAGAGAGGAGGAGAGGGCCGTGTGGAGGCCGAGGCGGAGACTGGGGTGACGCGGCCCCCAGCCAAGGATGCCGGGAGCCCTCCCCCGGCTTGACCCGGAAGAGGCCAGGAAGGACCTCCCTCCCTAGGGCCTTTAAGGGGAACATCACCCTGCTGACACTTTGCTTTCAGAACTGTGAGAGGGTAAATTTCTGTTGTTTTAAGGGGCCAATCTGGTTATTTGCTGCAACAGCCCCTGGAAACTAATACAGGATCCAGTCAGAGAACCGAAGGGATTTCCATGTGGAAAAGAGGGTGCCGTGGCTCTCGTGGCTTTGGCCATGCCGGTTAGTCAGCTCCTAGGGACTCTGCTGCCCCTTGGGCTGATGCCTTTATGGGGGGTGTGCAGGGTGGTCCTCCAGCCTGATTGTCTAGTGAGTTTGGACAGGAAGCGGTTTTCTTTTTAAAGTCTCAATTTTATTTTTTTTAAGTTTATTTCTTTCTTTTGAGAGAGAGAGAGAATCCCAAGTAGGCTTCTCACTGTCAGAACAGAGCTCAATGAGGGGCTTGATCTCACGAATCTTGAGATCGTAACCTGAGCCGAAGTCAAGAGTTGGATGCTTAACCAACTGAGCCCCCCAGGCTCCCCCCAGAAAGTGCTTTCAAACTCCTCCGCAGGCTGCCTGGGTTCTAGGACAAGAGCCATGGCCACCAGTGCAGGCTCTTGGATCAACCAGGAGATGCAGCCAAGAAACAGCTCTTACCTTCGAGAATGACCAGTCAGAGCTGGATGCAGGTCGTCATGGGAACGAGGCAGAAGTTGTTAATGTCTGCATCCGGACTGTCTCCCCTAGCGTGACTCAGATTTAGACACTCCTTCCTGAGCACCTGCCTTGGCCAGGGGCCTGGGACTACCCCCAGCAGGTGAAGTGCAAGTGCCACGTGACCCAGAGGAGTGGCATTGGACCCGGCTGAGGCTCACGGACTGTGGAGTGGGAGGCGGTGCTCGGACGCTTGCCCACAGTGTCTGGGTGACAGTGGGCTCAGTGCCTCCAGCCCCTACGGCCGCACACACGTCCCCTACAAACAGGGACGGTGACAGCTACTTCCAAGGAAGCCAGAGGCACAGGCATCCAGCTAACTTTTGTTTTACTTCCTTGAATGAATGCCGTGTGATTGACTCTACATGTAATATTTATCTTTTTTAAAAATATTTATCCTTTTATTATTTGTAAGTGTACAATCGGGAGGCTTCGATGCATTCACAAGGTTATAAAATCATCACCACTATCTGCACCCCCCAAGTTTTCCTCATCCCCGGCTCATTAAACTGTCACTCCCCATCGGGGCTCCTGGGGGGCTCAGTCGGTTGAGCGACTGACTTCGGCTCAGGTCATGATCTCGTGGTTCATGAGTTCGAGCTCTGCACTGGGGTCTGTGCTGACAGCTCAGAGCCTGGAGCCTGCTTCGGATTCTGGGTCTCCTCTCTCTGCCCATCCCCCATTCATGCTCTGTCTCTCTCCGTCTCTCAATAATAAAAATAAATGTAAAAAAATAATAATAAAAATAAACTGTCACTCCCCCTCCCCCCTGCCCCCAGCCCCTGGTAGCCTCCATTCTACTTTCTTCCTCTATGGATTTGCCTCTTCTAGGAACCTGCGTAAGCGGAATCGTGCAGTATTTGTCCTTCTCCAGCTTCCTGAACCACAGCTTGTGAATGAGCACATTAACTACACAGGGCGACGGGGCTCAGTCAGCTGGCAGCGCCCGCCGACCGCAGGCCCTGGGCTCCCTCCCTCCCTCCCTGTGCCTCGTCCCCTGTGGAGAAGCCCTTCCACCCGTGCTCTGTCTCCAGCCCATATTCCTGCCTTTTAGGCTAATTGGAACTGATTGGGTTCCAGAGAGTTCCGGAAGGCCCCCTCAGCGATCGGAGAGACCCCCCAGTGTCCCAAGGATTTGCTCAGTGAACTGCCGACCCTGAACAATTAAGAGCATTTGCCGGGGTTGTGAGCGTGGGGAGTGTGCCGTGCGGAACCAGAACTTGGGCCAGACCCCCTCTCTGCGGATCCAGATTGCATTTGGCTTGTGAACGAACCCAGCATCCAGTTCCTCTCCCCCTCGTGAGGGACCCAGGCTTATGTCCATCTTTTGCCTTTTTTTGTGTTTTTTTTCCTCCTCCCTGTGCTGAATCGTCAGGTTCTGGTATCTGGAAGATCCATTTAATTTTCTTTCTGGGGCGCCTGGGGAGGCTCAGTCGGTTAAGCGTCCAACTCGATTTCGGCTCAGGTCATGATCTCATGGTTGGTGAGTTTGAGCCCCACGTTGGGTTCTGCACTGACAGTGCAGACCTTGCTTGGGATTGTCTCTCTCCCCCTCTCTCTGCCCCTCCCCTGCTTGCGCTCTCTTTCTCTCTCTCTCAGAAGGTACTGAAGAGGCATCTGCCGCTGCAGAACGAGTCTGCGGGGGGGCCTGGCACACCCTGTCCTCAGTGGTCCCCAAATGCAGGCAGATGCGTTTCCTCCCTTGCTGCCCTTTGAGGGGGACATGGCCTCTGTTGTGGGTTGAATTGTGTCCCCCCCCAATACTCCTACTCACCCCCGTATTTCACAGGTGTGACCTGATTTGGAAAGAGGGTCTTTTGGCTTTAACTAGATTAAAATGAGGTCATTAGGGTGGAGCTTAATCCAGTATGACTAGTGTCCTTAAAAAGGTGGGGGGGGGGTGGACACAGAGACATGCACAGAGGGAAGTCAGTGTGAAGAGGTGGAGGGAGGAGGTAGAGACAGAGATCAAGGTCACATGGCACCAGCCAGGGAATGCCAGAGCCCCAGGGGCTGCAAGAGGCAAAGAAGGACCCTGCCCCAGAGACTGAGGAGGGAGCACAGCCCTGCTGATACCTTGATTCTGGACTTCCGGCCTCCAGAACTCTGGGAAATAAATTCCTATTGTTTTATGCTTTATGCAGCAGCCCCGGGACCCTCATATGGTGGTAAAAGCCAAAAGCTCGTGAAGAGACTGACCTTGCAGATACCGCTTCCCATCTGAGGTGTGACCCAGACTTCTGATGCCACTGCCAGCCCAGGGCCTCCCCCAGACAAGGGGTCCCCACACACAGAAACACTCATTCCCCCGCCACCCCCCACTTCCCATGCCAAGGCCGGCCTGTTTGCTCAGTCAGGACCTTTAAAAAATATATTTCTATTTATTTAAGTCATCTCTACACCCAACAGGGGGCTCGAACTCACGACCCCGAGATCAAGAGCGGCATGCTTTTCTGACGGAGCCAGTCAGGCACCCCTCAGCCCAGGCATTTTAACACATGGTTTCCTCGTCACGTGACCTCCAACACCAAAAGTGGATTACGGAGAGGTCCCAGAGATTTTATCCATTTTTCACATTCCCAGAAATCCTGTTTTTTTTTTTTTTTTCTAACTGCAATGTACATTCCAGTGAAGTGTTCCTTCCCTACATTTTCTATTGGTTCTGGGCCCTTATAAAATATTTTGTGCCATTGGAAAACATCCCTGCCTTTTAATTTGTGTTAGAACAGAGGATATGCCTGTTGCAAAAAGTGTGTGAGATCAAGAGGGTCTCTCTAGTTCTCTCTGAAGGTTTGGGGTGGATCCTTTCCAATATGTGTATGTATCTTTTGTTTGTTTTGTTTTGTTTTTTAGAGAGAGTGCGTTCGGGGGAGAGTGACAGAAGGGGGGAGAGAGAGAGAGTTTTAAGTAGGCTCCAGGCTCAGGGCTCAATCCCACAACCCTGGGATCATGACACGAGCCAAAATCAAGAGTCAGATGCTCAACACGACGGAGCCACCCCGGAGCCCCACGTGTAACACAGACGCGTGTTAGTCATTCAACCAAAAGGCATTCATGTGCAAGGAAAGATTGCCCAAAAATCCCTGCCGGCTGGGGCTTGCCCTGCAAGTGACAGGAGAGGGGCCTCGCACTGTAAACACGGTAAATAAGTCATCTGGTCTGTCGGATGGTAGGCCTGTGAGCAAGGACGCAGGCTGAGAGGCTGTGAAGGTGAGGGGACCGAGCTGTCAGAGCAGCCACTGTGCATCTTACCAGGAAGAGGGTGAGGAGGCTTGCCATGAAGGCATCCAGCTGGAGTGTGTTCCGGGCCGTGAGAACAGCCAGTGCAAAGGCCCTGAGGCAGGAGCACCTGGGACGGGGAGCCTTCTGGAGTTTTGGAGCAGAGGAGTGAGTATTCTGCCTGTATGTTTGCCCCAACAGGGGCTGGGAGACCTGTAGCGGCCACATCCTCTGGGCAGGCGATGATGGGGCTCACCTGGGCAGGATGGCAGAGGTGAGGAGAAATGCTGACATTCTGGAAACTCTTTAAAGACAGAGGCAGCATGACTACCTCAGACACAGCAGGGAGCTGCAGCTGCAACATCACCTCACAGTTTTTGTCCCCTTCTTCAGTTTCTGTACAAAAATGGAATTATTATCCTCAAATTGTGTGGGATGATCAGGAGTTGGCAAACCACAGCCCTCAGGCCAAAGCGGACCTGCAGCCTGTTTTTGTAAATAAAGTTTTATTGGCACACAGCTACTGTCATTCATTTACACACTGCTTGTGCTGCTTTCTTTCTCCAGTGGCAGGGTTGAGCCGTGAATTTCCCTTACAGCATACATCACTTTATTGAACCTCTCTTATGCCGCTTTGTAGATGACATGTTTTTCACAAATTGAAGGTTTGTGGCAACCTTGCAGTAAGCAAGTCTATCACCATCATTTATCCAACAGCGTTTGCTCATTTTGTATCCGTGTGTCATATTTTGGTAATTTCCATGATATTTCAAACTTGTTCATTATCTATATATTTGTCATGGGGATCTGTGATCAGTGATTATGACTCACTGAAAGCTTAGCACTGTTTAGTATGAAGCATTAAAAAGATTTTTTAATGTTTATTTTTGAGAGAGAGCACAAGTGGGGGAGGGGCGGGAGAGAGGGAGACACAGAATCTGAAGCAGGCTCCAGGCTCTGAGCTGTCAGCACAGAACCCGATGTGGGCCTCGAACTCACGAACCCTGAGATCATGACTTGAACCAAAGTCAGGTGCTTAACTGACTGAGGCACTCAGGAGCTCCAGCATAAAGTATTTCTTAAATGTTTATTTACTTGAGAGAGAGAATGTGTTCACGTGTATGTGGGAGGAGGGGCAGAGAGAGAGAGGGAGAGAATCCCAAGCAGGTTCCACACCGTCAGCACAGAGCCTGACACAGGGATTGATCCCAAGACTGTGAGATCATGACCTGAGTCGAAATCAAGAGTTGGACACTTAACTGACTCAGCCACCTAGGTACCTGAGCATAAAATATTTTTAAAGTTAGTATGTACATTGTTTTGTAGACATAATGCTATTTATTGCACACTTAATAGACTGCAGTGTAGTGTAAACCTAACTTTTATATCCACTGGAAAGCCACAAAATTCATTTGCAGGTTGAAAATGAACCCACAATATCTCTGAAGGATGCCTGTATATTTCTGTTTATTTAAAAAATTAAAAAAAATATTTATTTATTTTTGAGAGAAGGAGAGACAGAATATGAGCAAGGGAGGGGCAGAGAGAGAGGGAGACATAGAATCCAAAGCAGGCTCCAGGCTCCGAGCTGTCAGCCTAGAGCCCGATGCGGGGCTCGAACCCACAAACCGCAAGATCATGACCTGAGCCGAAGTTGAGCGCTCAGCTGACTGAGCCCTCCAGGTGGCCCCCCCGACCCCGAATGTCCTCATGAGAGAGAAGTAGAGGGCAGTCTCACACAGCATAGGAGGCGAGGCCACAGAAGCAAGAAGTTGAAGTAATGCAGGAAGGCGTCACAAGCCTGAAACTCAGGTCACGCTTTTTCTACTTCCGTCCAGGTGCTGGGGAAGGCAAGGGCATGAATTCTCCCCTGGGCCCCCCGAAGGAGCCGGCCTTGTGGACACCGTGACTGCAGCCTGAGGCCCCTGACCGAGACTTCCGGCCTCCAGACTGGAAGGGAATGCATTTGTGTTGTTCAAGCTACCGGTGGCAATTTGTGACAGCAGCTGTGGGAAGCAAATATGGTTGACCCTTGAACAAGGCAGTAGGGCAGATGCCACCCTCCTCCGCCACCCCCTCACCTCAGCCGACGGTCAAAAATCTACAGATCACATTTGACTTCGCAAAGACCTAACCGCTAACAGCCCACTGGTGACCAGAGCCTTACCGATAGCACGCTAGTCGACTAACACACACCTTGCATGTGTGTGTGTCGTGTCCTGTGATCTTACGATAAGGCAAGCCAGAGAAAAGAACATCTTAGTAAGAAAATCATAAGGAGGAGAGAACACACTTACAGCCCCGCACTGTATTGAAAACACTGTGTGAGTGGACCTGCCCACGTGAAACGCATCTTGTTCAAGGTCAACTGAACAGATTGTAGAGCTCGTTCTGCAAGTTGTTCTCTCACGGAACGATCTGTCGCGTGTCTTTCCGTGTCAGCCTATCTGGCTCCCTTTGCTCTTTTTCTCAGCTGCCTGCTGTCTCGTGGTGTGGGTGTGAACCTCGTTTACTTGGTCCTTTACCCCCCTCCCCCCCCCGCCCCGGGCGTTTATGGTCCCTCCTAGGTTTCGCTTCTGCCCCGTCTGGTCACAGCTCGGTATGTGAGCGTTCATTAACTGCATTTCGTCTTTTCCCCTCTTTTTTGACTGATTCAAAATGACTCATGTGTGTGTTCCTGATGAAAAGGGCCCTGGGGCTCGTCCGCCCCCACCCCTGCGCCGCCCCCACCTCTGGCTCTGCTCCCTCCACTACCGGCCTGGGACCCGTTCCCAAATAGCTCACTCAGCAGATGTTTGATGATTTCAGAGAGCGAGGGGGTCACGGGTCACGTCCATCAGCTCCGTGCGGAGCCCCCCAGGACCGCGCCCCCTGTGCTGCCTGGTGGGAGCCTTGCCAACTTCGTGACCACATGGATTTCCATCTTTCTCGTCTCCTCAATCACTTCCGCAGAGGGTTAGCTCCGCTTACAAAGCAAACAAATATTTTCCTGCCGGCACCACACTTTTCCCGGGAGAGCTAGGAGCGTCTGGGCTCTGGGTCCAGGGCTGCCCTGGCCACGGGCCAGTGGTTTGCACACTCACACAGCGGTGGCATCCGACCCGCACCAGCCTCCCCGAGAGGCCCAGGGACACCGGGCCATTAGGATCAACGTCCTAGTCTGCCCTGTCCGCAGATTTGGCTTCAGGGAGGAACAAACAGGTGAAGGCCGATGAAGTGGAATTCCGAGGGGGACCTGACCAGCGGCCCAGCCACCGCGCTTTGCAGTCACTCTGTGATCACGAAGCAGAACCAGACACGTTGTTAGAGTTCTGAAGACACGTTAGACAAAAGATGTGTAACGTGACATGACACCTCTTGCATAGAGAGACACACTTTACACACTTCCCTTCCTAAACGCCCGTGTCCTAGTGGCGGAGTTTGGGGTGCAGCCCGGCCTCGTTCTGAGCTCTTTCCCGTAACCCCTCTTCACCCCCATGGATGTCTTGGCGTCTCATGTCTCCTTGTGTCTCCTCTGATTACGAGGCATCCAGGTGACATGTGAGCGCCGGAGCCTGATGACCCGATCTCCAAATGAGGCCACATTCACCGGCTCCAGGGCTGGGATTAGGACTTGGACGTCATTTGGGGGGTGGGGGCAGTGGGATAAACTTCAGCTCACTACAGAGGCCAAGTGCAACATTCCCCAATTTTGCCAGCACTCAACTTTTTACTAGCAAAGATTTCGTGATGGCAAGTGAAACCATCGTGGGTCTTATAAAACAGATCCTTTGTGGATTATTAATGGTAAATACAGGATTTTTTTTTCCCTTAGAGATTTGATTCTTAGTGGAAGTGTCGTAGATTTAAGTTGGGAACTCAGTTATACGCTCCTGGTGTAGTAAACAATCAGGGAAAGACCCCAATTGTGCATGAGATGCAAAATGTACTCCCAGCACTAAGACCAATAGAGGCGTTAACATTTTTTTGAGATCCTCACAGATTAGTGCATCGGCCTGAAAAGCAGCTCCTTGCTTTCTTTTGTGTCTTTCCCCTCCCTCCCTTCCTCCCCACTCCCTTCCTTCCTTTCCTTTCTTTCTTTTTTCCTTCTGCTTCCTTTCCTTTCCTTCCTCCTTCCCTCCCTCCTTTCTTTTCCTTTTCTTTTTTTACCTCTCCTCTCCTTCCCTCCCACCTTCCTCCTTTCCTTCTTCCTTCCTTCCTTCCTTTCTTTCTTTCTTTCTTTCTTTCTTTCTTTCTTTCTTTCTTTCTTTCTTTCTTTCTTTCTTCCTCTCTCTCTCTCTCTCTCTCTCTCTCTTACATTTAATTTGGGGCCAAGTCCCAAAGCTGCCATTTTAGGAAACACCCACAGGTGCAGGGGAACTGCCAGCTGCCCCCCCCCCCCGTCCTCTGCCCCCACCCAGGATAGAACCAGCCACGCAGAGGCTGCTGGGAACAGTGTTCCAAGCAGAGAAAGCGAGGTGGAGTGCAGCTGGAGGGTGTGGGTGAGGGGGGCAGGGCGCAGTGAGACCCGGGCTCTCACTGGGCCGCCAGCGTCGCTGGGATGCAGCCCCCTGGTCTAAGGACCGACGAGAGCAGTGGTCCTTGCCGAAGGTGGTTGTGAAGGGATAAGAATGACATGGTTCATTCTCGGGACATGGTGCTCACTTTGTGAAGGCCAACCGTTATTGTTACTGGAGGCTTCACCATTGCTGCCGTCTTTGGGACTTTGGGGCCCTTTCCTGTCCTCAGCAGAACCACGTTTGGCTCTCCACCAGTTTGATACGATGTGAAGAGGGGCTCAGGAATGAACCCTGAAACATCGCGCTGACAGAGGGAGGCCATTCCCCGCGGTGTGTGAGCCCAGTGACATGAAACGTCCAGAGCACTGACATCCAGAACATGCAAACCCATGGAGGCAGAAGGCGGATTCGAGGCTGCCAGGGGCTGGGGAGGGGGAGTGGTGACTGCTCCTGGGGACGAGCTCTCCTTTTGGAGTGATGGAACCATTCTAGAATTAGGTTATGGTGACAGCACACCTCTGTAAATGTACTAAAAACGATTGAATTGTACATTTTAAATGGGGAAACTTTATGGGAAGTATATGTTGATAAACTGTAAAAAAAAAAAAAAAAAGAAAGGACAGGAAAGTGTCCCATGGAAGAGGGAGAGGGTGGTGGGGTCCAGAGTCTGGGCCCTAGAGCTGAAGTCCACTGGGGACAGGCAGGTGACTCTGGGGAGGTAGGAATGACACCCCCCCCCCCGCCCCGGTTCACAGGGCAGCAGAGGCTGAGGACTCAGGGTGGGCCCGGGGGCCAGGAGGGTGAGGCAGCTTTGGAAGTTTTGCGTGGAAACATCTCCTTCTGTAAACCAGCCCCCGGGAGGTCACCTGCACTATGGGAAACGGGTGCCCTTTATGGACCACTGAATACATCTTGACCTCAGAGCTGGCCTTGCACCCCCAGTTCTGGTCCCCACCAGGTTTGGTGACCTGTGAGGTGAGTTTTGCTGTCAGACGTTCCGGAACTCACCTGTTTAGAACTGATTTTCCTGAATGTTGTGAACCCCCGAGGAGGAGGCGGGGCGGGGCCGGTCTGGTCCATCTTCGAGCATCTGGTTCACTGGCCTAGTGGGTGGGGTCCTGGGATGCTGGGTGAGAGAAGAAGAGGCGGTCACCACACCCGAGGGCTGACTGCACCTGCCCGCCTCACCCAGGGTGCCTCAGCCCTGCCTGCCTCGACTGGCTCAGACAGACATGCCGTTGGCCAGGTGGCTGTCTTGGGCTCTGTCCCCTGCAGACCCATTTCCTGCAGGGCTGGGTGGGTCCATCCACAGGGAGCAGAGGATGCTTAGAGCCAGCTGCCTCCTGGCCCAGGGTGTGTCCAGAACATTCCTGGCACTGGGCTGGCATCTTCCCCAGGACAGAAGCGGCCGGCGGAGCCAAGAGGGGCCAGGGCGTTCACTATGGCACTTTTGTTTCCAGCCTGTTTGCCCAGAAGGCAGAACCAGCCAGGGCACCCATTTGAGGGTGAACGGTCTGGCCCTCAGTTTTCTCATCCGCCAGACCTCAGAGCTGGCCTGAGTACTGTCTGAGGCTGGTCCCTGGTCTCCTCTCACTGGGGCCTCCGGGAATGAATGGTTGGGCCCTGGTGGCAGCCTAAGGGACAGATAAAGGTGCCCGTGGGTGTCTGACTCCGTGCCATGCAAGACGGGCCTTAGATGGTGCCTCTACCCTCCTCCCAGCCCGGACGCACACATCCCAGTACCCCGCTCTTCCCGTTGGTGCACGGACCCCAGGGAGGTAGGTCAGGTGCAACACACGTTATGGGGTTCATTTGGAGGCACAGCTGCTTAGCCAAGGGAGCCCCCCCCGAGGGGCCCCGCAACGTCGACACACCTGGACAGGACCTATGAGACCAGAAAGAGCTGTGTGGGTGCAGTGGGCACCTCAGTGAGTGACCTCCTGAAGGTGGCCTGCGGGGGGGATGTCTGGGGTCTGTCCCAGGAACAGCAGACGGCCAAGCTGGGGGCTGGAAGATCAAGAAGAAGGTAGTTTTTGCCCTGAGGTAAAAACACAGAAATTGGGGGTCTTGGGGATGTGGTGCTGGGGACGTTCCGACCGGATGTTTCTGCTGGCAGGTTTGGAGTAGCGAGGCTGGTGCATGTTCCCAGAGTGTGGGCCCGGCAGGTGCAGGCCCCCAAGATCACCCTGACACTGCCTTGGGGGCCCACAGATGACCCGAGAGCTGAAAGGTTGTCCATGCCCATTGCTCCCTCGCTCGGGCCTGCAGCTCACGTGTGGGGGCCCAGGGTGGCTTGATTTCTGTGTCCCTGCACCCCAAGAGGGCCACCGCAGCTAGATGCAGCCCGCCCTGCTTCCCATGCTACTTGGAGTGGGCTCCTTCCTATCCCTGTGTGACATCACAGTGGCCAGGGCAGCACCTGGGGATATAGTATTAGATTGGCTAAGTTTTGACATATGTACTTGCCTATGAAACTGTCACCACGATCGTGATCCTAAAGACACCCAATACTCACCCACCTCAAGACTTCCTTGGGACCTAAAAGTAAACTTCTGTTTCTGGTCCTCACGGCACTTCTGACACCAACAGTGGGTTTTCCTCACTGAGCAGTTTTTTTTAAGGCTTTATGTCCAGATGGGGTCCAGCACGGGACTTGAACTCATGACCCCTGAGATCAAGACTTGAGCTGAAATCAAGAGTTGGACACTTAACAGACTGAGCCACTCCGGCGACCTCACCCTGAGCAATTCCGACGCCACCTTGAGATCGCACAGACCCCACAGGTGAGAGCCTTCCTTGGCCCCCCAAGATTGCCTCCACTTCAGACCCCAGCGACAGGTCCGGGTCACCGGGATTTCTGACAGACTGGCTCCAAATCAGGGAGTTCCAATGACCCCCCACCCTTGGGACTCCATAATCTGCTAGATCTGCTCATAGAACTCAGAAGAGTGCTTTACTCGCTGTCACCAGCTTGTTAGGAAGGATGGCACTTGGGAACAGCCAGAGGAACCGATGTGTGGGGCAGGGGACGTGGGACGGGGTGTGGAGTTTCCATGCCCTCCTTGGGCGTACCCCCACCCCCACCAAGCTCCTCGAGGCCCGTACTTTTGGGTTTTTACTGAGGCTTCAAGACATAGTCATGATCGGGTGCCTGGGGGGCTCAGTCGGTTGAGTGTCCGACTTCGGCTCAGGTCATAATCTCACAGTTCATGGGTTCGAGCCCCGCGTCAGGCTCTGTGCTGACAGCTTGGAGTCTGGAGCCTGGTCCATATTCTGTGTCTCACTCTCTCTGCCCCTACCCTGGTCATGTCCTCTCTCGCTCGCTCTCTCTCTCTCTCTCTCTCAAAACTAAATAAACATTAAAAAAATTCAAAGGGAATGGTTCATTTGTATATTCAAGATGTTGGGTAACTATCACCTCTGTCTAGTTATGGAATGTTTTTTATCACCCCTGAAAGAAACCCCGTACCTGTTAGCAGTCACTCCTCATCCCTCCTTGAATCCTGAAAGTAGCCAGCAATCAGATTTCCAGTAGGACCCCCCCCCCAGATCTGTCCTTGTTGCAAAGGCTTTGAGGGGACCTGCACCTGCCTGCCCCTCCCTGCCAGGGTGCCCTGCACTGGGGTACAGTGGAAGATGTGCCCAGGCTCTGTGTGTTGGGTCTCAAAGCCCCTGCACTACTCATGACTAGAGAGGAACAGCTCCTGCTCTGAGATTTTCACTTCCGGGTGCTCCCCTACGTCTGTAGGGCCACTGTGGGCGGGAGCCCGCTCTGCTGCTTGGCACAGGCCAGCACGGCCCCCCACGGTCTGTCCAGGTATTTCCCCAACGAGCCAAGCAGAGCCTTTTGCTCCTGGAACCACACCACGGAGAACAACTTTGGCATTCCGGGGGTGGTAGGGGTGTGGTGAAGCTCTGGGGGCGTGGGGACAGGGGAAGCTGCTCCAAGCATAGGAATCTAGAGCAGGACAAACTCACTAGATCCAAATTTCCAAAGCAGATTCAACAGTCTGCACTTGGGCTTCAGCTCGGTGCCCAAGAGGCAGGTAGGGCCTGGGTGTGGCTGGCAGTGCCCCACACTCCCAGCCGGCCACGCTCCGGCCGCAGAGCCAGACCTGGGGCTTCTGTTTCCTGAGCAACAGCTTTATTGAGATATATCATACAGTTCACCCTCCTATTAATTTAAGTTTATTTGTTTTAGTTTAGAGAGCAGGAGAGAGAGAAGATCTCAAGCAGACTCCACACCCAGCAAGGAGCCCAACACGGGGCTCGATCCCACAACCCTGGGATCCTGACCTGAGCCAAAATCAAGAGTCAGATTGCTCCGCTGACTGAGCCACCCAGGCACCCCTCCCACAGTCCGTTTTAGAACAGTCCCATCACCCCCAAAGGAGACCTCGTCCCCAGGTCCCTGCCCCAGCCCCTGGCAACCGCTAATCTTTCTGGCCTGCTCTTGATACTTCATATGCATGGAAGCACACGCTGTTTGTCTGGTTGAGTTCGGCTTCTTTCTCTCAGCACGGTGTTTTTGAGGTTCATGCGTATTGTAGCGTGAGTCCCCACTTCCCTCGGCTTATGGGAATTCCGTTGCACGGATGGACCACATTGTGTTTATCCATTCGCGTGTTGATGGATATTCCGGCTGCTTCTGCCGTTTGGCGATTGTACCTAGTGCTGCTGTGCCGGAGTGAGTGTACAATCTGACCACCTGCTTTCAAATCTTTGGGCGTGAGCCTGGCGGCGGAATTTCAAGGTCCTCTGTAAATTCTGTGTTTAGCTTTTGAAAGAATCATTTCCTTCTTTTTTTTGAGGTTATTATCAAGATAATAATAAGGATCCTACTCTCTGCCCCACCCAGTTAGAGCTGTCAAATAAAGGAGAGGACAGATACCCTGTCACATGTGAATCCTTCAGGGACACCTGGGTGGCTCAGGGGTTGAGCATCTGACCCTTGATTTCAGCTCAGATCATGATCCCAGGCTCAGCATGGAGCCTTCTTAAGGTTCTCCCCCTCTCTCTCTTTTTCTCTCCCTCCCTTTGTCCCTCTCCCCTGCTCAAACTTGCATTCTCTCTCTCTCAAATAAAAAAATAAATTTAAAAATGTAAATCCTATACAAGGAACAAATACATTTATTTTTAGTGTAAGTACATCCCAAATATTGCATTGGATATATTTATACACACATCCAACTTTTTTGGTCATTTATCTGAGATTCAAATTTAAATATACTGTAATTTGCTAACTCTGGCCACCCTACACCTAACCGAAGCCTTTCTCTGCTGAAAACATTGCTTTTTAGCCCCATGCTCACTTACAATCTCTCTGTCTTTTGTGTCTATACCCCAAAATGGAGTTGCTGGTTCAAATGGTAATTCTATGTTTAGCTTTGCAGGGGACCACCAAACTGTTTTCCATAGCGGCCGCACCATTTCACATTCCCACCAGCCATGCACCAATTTTTCCATATCCTCACCAAGACTTGTTATGGTCTATTTAAAAAATTTGCAACAACATGGTAGGAGGTGCCAAGTGGTATCTCCTTGTGGTTTTGATTTGCATTTCCTTAACAATTAGCGATGTTGAGCGTCTTGTACGAGCCTGTCGGGCATCTGTACACCTTCTTGGGGGAAACATCTGTTCAGCTCCTTTGCCCATTTTTGAATTGGCTATGTGCATTTTGTTGCTCTTGAGCTGTAGGTGCTCTTTATATATACTGGATACTAATCCTTTATCAGATATATGATTTGCAAATATTTTCTCCCATTCTCTGGGTTGTCTAAAATCCTGTTGTTTAAGTCACCCGTTTATGCTAATTTGTGATAGGGGCCACTCATGCAGAAACCCATGCAGTGCTCTTCCCCCCAGGCCCCCGCCTGGCCCAGAATGCACGCATGCACCGCCCCTCCACCCCGCCCAAACAGTTGGGTTGTTGCTGGGGAGAGTGAATGCGCACTTCCCTCCATGGACGGCAGGGAGAGAACTGGGTAGATCCCAGCCTGGGTGTTTCCTGGTCCACGAAGGCGCTGCTCCAAGGAGATTCCCAGCTGCCTTTGCACCTTGCTTCTAAGCAGCATCTCCTCTGCACTCTCCTTGGGTATCTTTTCTAAAAAATTTTTTAAATGTTTATTTTTGAGATAGAGAGAGAGAGTTGGGTGTCTTTTCTAAATACCTGGGAGTCCTCGATGAGCCCTCCTGGGTGGCTCAGTGGGTTAAGCATCCGACTTCAGCTCAGGTCATGATCTTGCAGTTCATGGGTTCGAGCCTCATGTTGGGCTCTGTGCTGACAGCTCGGAGCCTGGAGCCTGCTTCGGATTCTGTGTCTCCCTCTCTCTCTACCCCTCCCTGCTCACGCTCTGTCTCTCTGTCGCTCTCAAAAAATAATAAATAAACATTAAACTAATTTAAAAAAACGAACACCCGGGAGTCCTTGAGCAGATACTGAGGTTGGGGCACACAGCCCGCGGCAAGGAGGTGCGCGCCATTGCTCTTCCTCGTCCTCCACTCCACCTTCGCAGTAGTGGCTGCGGTGGCCGCCATTCAGTCGCTGACACGCACCTCTTTGTCCACACCCAGGAGCTACATGCCCTCGAGGTGGCCATCCGGGAGCCGGTTGCCCACATCAAGGCTCACGTGGCCTCCCTGGGAGGCATCGCTCCAGAAGCTCAAGTAGCATTTCGGGCAGGTACGTCCCTTGAGGCTGAGGCCACCCCATGTCAGCGTGGAGCGGGCGCGCCGAGCCCTGGAAGGAGGCTGGTGAGGGCTGGGCCTCCCTGGCGCGTGCTGGGAAGGTAAGCGGGCAGACTCCCAGGGTGACCAAATGGGAGAAAATGAAGACGGACCGAGCCGGGCACGGGATGTGAAACAGCCTGCACTGTGTCGATGCTGTGCCCGCCTCTGGCAAGAAGAAGGACCCCAGTGCCTACTCTTAAGTCCCTTGTAATCCTGGAGTTCCACAATAAGGCCACTTAGTTCAGTAACACACACACACACACACACACACACACACACACACACTGCGGTTGGCTCCCCAGACCCTCTGGGTGGACAGACCCTCTGGGTGTGGAGAAAATCAAGAAGCCCTCCTGCCCGTTTTCTTTGCTGAGATCAGATGAGGCTGAGGGCTCCCCCCTCCTGCCTCCGTTGGACCCCTGTGGGCGGCGGGCTCACACTGGCGGTGCAGAGAGACCTCTGATCCCCTCCGGGCACAGGGCACACAGGGTGCGGGAGTTCCTTCCCCACCTAGCCTGCCTCTGTCTCCCGGGCAGCAGGACATGAAAGGACTTGGGTCTTGTCCACAGTGCCTTCCTGTGCCCTCTCCCTGGCTGCTGTTTTCCCCGGTGCCCTCCTTTCCCTGCTCTGGGGGGGATCGAATGTGGCACCTCCTTCCTTCATCGGGTTGTCCCTCATCCCATGGATGAGCACATAGGCTGCTTCTGGTTATTCACGGCCCCTAGAGATGTGCTGTGAAATCTCCTGGCAGGACTGCCTTGGCATCTGTCCAGCAGGGTCAGAGGTCACGTGCAGTTTCAGCCATTTTAGTAGGGCCAGCGGCTCCCCAAGTGATGTCATGGGGGTGTCCCACAGCTGTCCCTCCACACAAGTGCACGCCGTTCCCTGCTCTGGCTTTGGGGTCCCTGTCATGCTGTGCAGGAGCCCTGTACCCTGGGGGTGGTATGTCTGCACATCTGTCTTTCCATGCCACGTCCAGACTGCTGACTGCACGGAGGGTCTAGGAGCTGGCTGGCCCCATGGAAGAACAAAACACTTCTCTCTCTCTCTCTTTAATTAAAAAAATTTTTTTAAACATTTATTTATCTTTAAGAGACAGAGCGTGAGCAGGGAAGAGGCAGAGAGACAGGGAGGCACAGAATCGGGACCAGAATCCAGGCTCTGAGCTGTTGGCACAGAGCCTGATTCAGGACTCAAACTCACAAACCATGAAATCATGACCTGAGCTGAGCTGAAGTCCAATGCTTAACTGACTGAGCCACCCAAGTGCCCCTCTCTCCCTTTTTTTTTTAAGTTTGTTTGTTTGTTTAGAGATTGGGGGAAGGGCCGAGAGAGGATCCCAAGCAGCCTCTGTGCAGTCAGTGCAGAAGTCCCACGAACCGCGAGATCATGACCTGAGCGGAAACCAAGAGTTGGCCGCTTAACCGCCTGGGCCACCCAGGTGCCCCCGAAGCGCTTCTCACACAAGACGACCATCTACCTCGTCTTCCTGCTGTGCAGCTCATCACTGATGTGCTAAGAGATGTTTAACAATCTACCCGGAGGACAAACCAGGCAGCTCTGCCTTGACGTGACGTTGCTAAAAATGACCACGCTCTGCAAACTCGCACCAGCCATAGCGCTTACAGGGAAACAGGGTTCGGGGCCCAGCTTTTCGATTGTGTCAGTGACACATTTAAAAAAGACAGGTACCTACTCAAAACAGTAGGGCGATTGTACACATGTCAAATGGCTTAGAATGATGTGAATATTATGGCAAGCATGGCACTTGGTCTTTGGAAAGGACCTGAGGTTCAGAGGTGCTCACGGGGGTGGGAAGGTTGTGGCCAGGTTTCTGGATGCGGCCTGGCGCGGCAGCTCCGACAGCGGAGGGACAGTGTAGATGCTGAGGGTGCGCGTGTGGGCGGGGGGTACATTCCCAAGCAACCTGGGTCAGCCGGGTGCAGTTTTCCGCATTCATCCCGCGTTGCTCCCGGACAAAATCCTGCATAAGCAAAAGCAACACCACCTTGGCTCCCATTACCCTCAAACCCATCCCTAACGTACCCATCGTTTTCAATGCAAGTTTCAGAGTGCCATTGACTCGACTCCCCTCCCACCCCCTGCCAGTGTGAAGCCACGAGAGGGTAGTCACTCAATGTGATGTGGGGAGAGACGTGTCATTCTTACAGAGTCTTTTCACCACTAGAGACAAGAGTCAGAGACACTCTCAAGAGCACGGGGCATAGTAAGATGCAGTGAATTGAAGTGAGAACTTTCGAGCGCTTACCACTCTTATTGGTAATATCACGAATTTAATTGCAGGTTTGTACAACTGAATTTTTAGCACTGAGCGCCCACTTTGAGCCAAGGGCCAAGCGTCCAGCAGCAAAAGGGGCTTCTACTCCAGGGGGGGGACAGACGGGCAGAGTCTTGCCGGGATAACATGATCACGGCCCCCCGTGTTGGGCACCAAGGAGAGAGTTAAACGGGGTGATGAGGGCATGGGGGTGTCTTTTCACGTCCTATTCACCCCATTAGTGAAAGAGGGATCCCCTGCCCTGCACACCTAACACCCAACGCTGGTCAGGTGAGACAGACGTTAGTTTATTAGTCACATCCACACGCAGCCCCGGGTTGGGGGAGGATGCAGCTCACAGGAGACCATGTTGGGGGGGGTGCACTTGGGAGGGGAGTGAATGGCCAGAAAATGCTGGAGGCTGACTTTGTAGTAACAGGGGTTGGGGTGCCTCTGGTCCCACGGGAGGATGTGATTGGCTTGTTAGAAGGACAGGGAGTTGAGATCCCCTAGGGTGGGGACTGGTGGGGTGTAACTGGTCTGGCTGACAGGTGGGGGCAGCCTCTTTTGCTGGGCGGCGTGCGGGGGGTGGGGAGCATATCTGGTGAGAGCAGGGAACGCACAGTTAGGCCCTTGGGGACCTGGAAGGGCAGCATGTCGAGTCTGAGCCTTATAACATAGATAGTCAGGGAAGGGGGACAGGGGGTCTAGCCCTGAAGGTGGAGGGGGGGCCAGCCTTGTGACTCCAGGAGGAAGACCATCCCCGGCAGAGGGGACAGCTGGCTTCTCGGTCACAGGGTGTGGTGGGTGGTGGTGGGTGGAGGTCCATGAAATCATGGAGGCCAGTGTGGCCAGAGCCCAGTGGAGGAGGGAGCAAAGGGCTAGGCAGGAGGCTGGCTTCCTGGCTGGAGAGGGGGGCCTGGTTTGTGGCCCAGCGAGAGGAGGCGTGGCAGGCTGGGCAGGACAGGCAGCATGTTAGGATTATACTAGAAGGCCCTGCCTGGTTCCCGGGGCGGGGGGACTGAGATCAGAGGCCTGCACCTCTTCCTGGTCTCGGCCCCCTTCTGCGCCTCCTGATGCCCCCTCCCAGCCAGGCTCCTGCACGGCCCCCCTCCGGCATCTGCTACTGCAAGCCCTGTCTGCCCTCGTGTCCCCACTGCCTGCCCTGGGCTTGGCCTAAAGCCAAGAGAGGGCTGATGGGGAGGCCAGCTAGAGGACCCGTGTGCCTGGGAGCAGGGGGCTTCAAAGGAAGCTTCCAGAAAGAGCAGGAGCTGGGCAGCCAAAGAAGGGCAAAGGGCAAAAGGACAGAGTTTGAGCACAGGCAGGCCGTGGGGTCAGCACAAAGCATCTAAGGTACCAGGGTGAGGCTGAGACACCAGGGCAGCCTGGAGTTTGGCCTTGGTCCCAGTGAACAGGGATCCCCAAAGATTTGGGGCAGCAGGGAAGTGTGGTCAGCACTAGACTAAAGGGCCCTGGTAGCTGGAGTAATCCTCCTGGAGGGGTCGACGGTGCAGGCTGAAGGTGCTGGAAGGAGGGGGCAGGACTTGGACATGACATAGAAAGGAGGTGCCCCCCAAACCTATGACAGTGGGGCCATTGCTCAGTTGGGGACACTCTGAGGGGCAGGACGGGCACCTTGCCCTCAGACAGTAAGGGGTCCCGGCCCAACCCCGCTGTAGCCCAGAGGGGAAAGGGAGGCCCAGAGAGGGAAAGCCTCCCACCTGAAGATTTGGGGACAGAGAAGGGGTGGGGAGGGGGTCAAAGTAAGGCCTGGCAGCCAGGGACCCGGGGCAGCTGCACTTCTGGTAAGTTCGTCCTTTGGCCAGCCTGTCTCCCCAAAGGGCTCTGCTGCCTGAGGCGGCGTGCACTGCTGGGGTCGCAGGGCCCAGGCTGGGGTGGGCGCCCTGCGGGCAGGGGAGTGAAGGCGCCAGCGGAGAAGCAGCGGCCTGGGAGGCCGGGGCAGGGCGAGTCCGCGGAGGGGGCCACGAAAGGGAGGC
>PJEM01010929.1:0-58248 GCA_004023845.1 Helogale parvula
GAGGAGAAAGGGAGGTCGTGGTGTTGGAGGAGGGCACTTGTGGGGAAGAGCACTGGGTGTTATATGGAAACCAATTTGACAATAAACTATTTATAAAAAAAAATAAGAGTACCAGAAGAAATTATAGCTGAAAACTTCCCTAATCTGGGGAGGGAAACAGACATTGAAATCCCGGAGGCACAGAGAACCCACATGAAAATCAACAAAACGAAGCCAACACCAAGACATATAATAGTAAAATGTGCAAAATACAGAGATAAAGAAAAATTTCCTAAAAGCAGCAAGGGAAATGAAATCCCTATCTTACAGAGGTAGACAAATAAGGTTTGCAGCATCTCTCTCCACAGAAACTTGGCAGGCCAGAAGGGAGTGGCATGATATACTCAATGTGCTAAATGGGAGAAATATGCAGCCAAGAATACTTTATCTTGCAATGCTGTCATTCAGGATCAAAAAAGAGATACAGCTTCCCAAACAAAAACTAAAGGGGTTCATGGCCACAAAACCAGCCCTGCAAGAAACATTATGGGGACTCTTTGAATGGGAAAGAAAGACAAAAAGCAACAAAGACTAGAAAGGAACAGAGAAAATCTCCAAAAGTAACAACATTATAAGTAATACAATGGCACTAAATTCTATCAACAATCACTCTGAATGTAAATGGACTAAATGCTCTAATCAAAAGACATGGGGTATCAGAATGGGTTAAAACACAAGATCCATCTATATGCTGCTTATAAGAGGCTCATTTTAGACCTAAAGACATCTGCAGATTGAAAGTGAGGGTATGGAGAACCATCTATCATGCTAATGGACATCAAAAGAAAGCCACAGTAGCCATACTTATATCAGACAAACTAGATTTTGAACCAAAGACTATAATAAGAGATGAATAAGGGCACTATATCATAATAAAGGGGTCTATCCACCAAGAATAGCTAGCATTATAAATATTTATGTCCCCCAGCTTGGAAGAACACAAATACATAAATCAATTAATAAAACATAAAGAAACCCATGATATGAATACAATAATAGTAGGAGACTTTTATATCCTACTTACACCAATGGACAGATTGGTCTAAACAGCAAATCAAAAGGAAACAATGGCTTTGAATGACACACTGACGTAAGATATATATACAGAACATTTCATCCTAAAGCAGCAGAATACACATTCTTTTCAAGTGCACATGGAACAGTCTCTATAATAGATCACATACTGGGTCACAAAGCAGCCTTCAACAGTACAAAAAGATTGAGATCACACCATGAATATTTTCCCACCAGAACACTATGAAATGTGAAGTAAACCAAAGAAAAAATTTGGAAAGACCACAAGTACATGGAGGTTAAAGAACATCTTACTAAAGAATGAATGGTTTAACCAAGAAATTAAAAAAGAAATTTAAAAATACATGGAAGGAAACGAAAACGAAAACACAACATTCCAAACCTTTGGAATACGGTAAAGCAGTCTTAAGAGGGAAGTACATAGCAATATAGGCCTACATCAAGAAGCAAGAAAAATAAAATCTCAAATACACAACCTAACCGTATACCTTACGGAGCTAGAAGAGAAACAGTAAATGAAGCCTAACGCCAGCAGAAGAAGGAAAATAATAAAGACTAGAGGCAGAAATAAATGATATAAAAACAAAAAGTATATGTAATAGATCAGTGAAACTAGGAGCTGGTTCTTTGAAAGAATTAAGAAAGTTGATAAATCCTTAGCCAGACTTATCAAAAAGAAAAGAAAACGGACCAAATAAGTAAAATCAAAATGAAAGGGGACAGATTACAACCATCACCAGAGAAACATAAACAATTATAAAATAATATTATGAAAAATTATGTGCCAACAAATTTGGCAATCTGGAAGAAATGGATAAATTGCTAGAAACATACATCCAAAACGGAAATAAAACATTTGAACAGACCCATAACCAGCAAAGAAATGGAATCATTAATTAAAAAATCTCCCAATAAACAAAAGTCCAGGCCAGATAGCTTCCCAGGGGAATTCTACCAAACATTTAAGAATAGTTAATACCTATTCTCAAACTGTTCCAAAAAATAGAAATGGGGGGGGGGGAACCTTCCAAAATTATTCTCTGAGGCCAACAGTTCCTTGATTCCAAAAACTAGATAAAGGCCCCACCCAAAAGGAGAATTAGAAACCAATATCTCTGATGAAAATGGACGCAAAAATCCTCAAACAAGATACTAGCAAATTGAACCCAACAGTACATTAAAAGAATTATCCCCAGATTGAAGCAAGATTTATTTCTGGGCTGCAAGGGTGGTTCAATATTGACAAATCAATCAACATGATACACCACATTAGTGGAAGAAAGAATAAGAACCATATAATCCTCTCAATAGATACAGAAAAAGCATTCAAAAAGTACAACATCCATGCTTGATAAAAAACCCTCAACAAAGTAGGGATAGAGGGAACATACCTCAATATCATAAAGGTCGTATATGAAATACCCACAGCTAATATAATCCTCAATGGGGAAAAGCAGCTTTTTCTCTACGGTCAGGAACAAGACAAGGATGTCCACTCTCACCATTGTTACTTAACATTAACATAGTACTGGAAGTCCTAGCTACAGCAATCAGACAACAAAAAGAAATGAAAGGCATCTAGATTGGCAAAGAAGAAGTCAAACTTTCATTACTTGCAGATGACATGATGCTCTATGTAGAAAACCCAAAAGACTCCACAAAAAAAAATTGCCTGAGCCAAAAGCAAGAGTTAGACGCTTAACCAACTGAGCCACCCAGGCACCCCAGTCCTATAAACTATCTATTAAGTCAGTAAAATAGACCTTAAGGCAAAAGGCATCATTAGCGATAAAGAGATTGCCACATAAAGATAAAATACTTACTTTACCAGAAAAAAAAAAAGGTGATTCTAAACCTACAGTACTTAATAGCCCCAATCTATAAAAGGCAAAATTTACAGAGCTACAAAGAGAAATATGTCATTACATCATACTAGATTTTATCATATGTTGTCAATAACTAATGGATCCATCCTACCTATAAACCGGTGAGGACGTAGAAGTTGAACAACACGGTTAACTAGGTTGATCTAACGGACACATAGAGAATTTTGTCTTCAACAGGTAGAGAATATGCACTTTCCTTATGCACACATAAAGTCAAATTTTTTAAATGACAGCCTTAAAAATCGATATATTTGAAAATTTAGAAACACATTCTTAATACTCCATGAGTCAAAAAAACTAATTCTGGTAGAAATTAGATATTAACTATGGTTGGAGACAATGAATCTTGTGTGCCTTCTCAGCCTCTCCTCCACCTCCTTCTTTCTCCTTTCCTCCTTTCTTCGGTGGCCTGCCCACAGCAGGTTGCCTCTACACTTGGGACTCCACTGAACACCTCGCTGCGGGGCGCAGGGTCTGGCTTCCTATGCGCCCAGGAAAGGGCCTGATCAGACCCACTGGAAAGGGGATGTAAGTTTCTTCTGGTATGAATCTCGGTTAGTGGGGAGTTGGGAGGTGAAAGCAGCTCGGAAGATGAATTCCTTCTCCTTTCTCTTTCCTCCAGACCACTCTCAGATGAGGTCCCTTCTTGCAACCTTTCTGGAGAAATTTACCTCACTGAGTGAACATAGGTACTGAGCATCTGTTGCCTCTCCCTGGCTCATAGTATCTGGCACAATTAGGCATCGTGTCACAGTTCTTTCCATTGTTCTGTTGCCTCACTTCCTTTCCTGTCCTACTTACTACCCCGAGCTTGTGCCTTCCAAACATGTTAACATCCTAACTATTCCTTTGGGCTCTGCTTTCTAAATGCCCCAGGCTAAGACTACTTAAAAAAGGAGTAATGATGAAAATACTACCTATGAAAACTTCTCTGAATGCTGCCTAAACTATTGAAGGGGAGGAGCACTTGGGTGATTCAGTGAGTTTAGCTTCTGACTTTGGCTCAGGTCATGATTTTGCTGTTTGTGTGTTCGAGCCCTGCACTGGGCTCTCTGCTGTCTGTGTGGGGCCTGCTTTGGATCCTCTGTCTCCTTCTCTCTCTGTACCTCTCTTGCTCACGCTCTCTCTCCCTCAAAAATAAACATTTAAAAAATATATCGAAGGGGAAATACTGTGCTTCAACTACATTATAAAGGAGGAAAGATTGGAAATTAATGACTTAACTATCCAATTAAGAAGTTAGAAAAGGAATCATTGAATATATCCAAATAAAATAGAAGGAAAGAGATAATAACATTAAAGAGGAATCAGTGAAATGAAAAACAAAGATACAATTAAGCTAAAAACGTGAAAACTTCAGAAAAACCTATGATCGAAGGATAAAAAAATATGTAAAAGCCACAAATAACCAAATTAGTAATAAAGAGAGGAAGAAAAACGACAGCAAAGATTTTCTAAAATAATAAACACATATTTTAACTAAATTGTATGCCCAAAAAATCGACAACTGGTGAAAATGACAATTTTCTAATTATAACTTCAACACTAGCTCAGGAAGAGATAGGACCCTCGAAGAGAAGTTGAATCAGGAATTTTGATTCTCACAGGCTCTCAAAGGAGGTTCTCTACAGACATGCTCTAGAAATCATATAGAAAAATAAGGGGAATAAATAGGATTACTCTTAGCCCACGCCTATACTGAGAGACCATTTACTTAGAAGTGGACAATGAGTCTACACAATGAGCAAGGCAGAGCCAGCTTCGGAGCCCTCTCTGGAGCAGAGAATTCAGCATGAATTTCCTGGGGAAGGCGCAATGAGAGCCAAGCAGTAACAGAAGGTAAATAATCTCTACCAGCGTGTAACACCAGAACCTTCTGTCCTGAGTGGGGAAATACCGACGGTAAGTTTGAGACCAAGTAGAACAGAGAAAACACCTGAGCCTTGAGGGCTTTGTGGGGTAGAGACATCCCTTAGAGGCTTGATAGTGAAAGGAAAGGAGAGGAAACATCTGAATTTCGGTGTCCTCCGAATCACCAAATCAGATGCCGGCCACTGATGGCCCTACACACGCACCCCGTTCATGAAGAAGCTGAACTTCATCGTGCCAACGGAAGAGGGCACTGTTGAGTTAAGAAACACAGCAAACTGCTGTCAGCCTGGGTTCCCACGACAGCAGAGTCTGAGACCAGGTCTTGTGTGCAGGTAATCTGAGATCTTAAGAAACAGGAGTGGGGCATAAGGGACAGGGTAAGAAGAAAGGGGAAAAACAAGCCAAGGTTACATTATTGAGCTGCTTGTTGCTATATGCTGGGCTCAGTCTCGCTGGGAACTCTCTATAGAATGCAGAATCAGCCCTAGAGATAGAAGAGAGGAGTATTTATTTAATCCACTGGTTGAAATTTGACTTAAATCCTGTGGGTTAATGTGGCGGCCACGGAGGTGTGCTGTTCAATGATCTTTCAAGAATGTCCATGCACTCCGCACTGCCAGTGCCTGCTTGGGATTCTCTCTCTCCACTCTGCCCCACTTGTGTGCATGCACAAGTACGTGCTCACTCCCTCGTGAGCGCTCGCTCTCTCTCTCTCTCAAAATAAATAAACAAATAAAACTTAAAAAGAAAACAAGGACCTCGCATGCAGCTGCAAGGAGTGAATACACTTAGCCAAAAGTCTCAGCTGTACGGCTTCGGGATCTGCCTCAGCTTCTGAGCTGGGCACCCAGCTCACCAGCGAGCACGGTGGGGGTCCTAGGATCTTGCCATTTCTGCTCAACATGGGAGTCCTCTACTGGACAGCATTTGTTCCAGATCTCTCTGTTGGCCCAACACTTTGTCAGATCTGCCTGACCAGCGGAGGCTCTCCCTGTCCAATCCGACTTCCTCCAGTTTCCTTTCACAGGTGTGTGACGTGCAGATGGTATCTAGAGACATTTCCTACCAAATTCTCCCTGCTCACCCTCGCCGCCATTTTGTCTTTCATTGTAGTTATGTACACCCCACACACCCCAACTCTGTCTCGGCATCTGTTTCTTGGAGGACTCAGCTTGATTGCCCCGTGGGTGTTCACTGCCTTGGACTTCAACGTGGTGGTCCTACGTCTGAGGACGGCCCAGCGCGCTCTTGCGGGCATATCACGTGGATATGCGGTTTCTCACTGGAGAAACCGCAGGGAAAAGAGCTGGAGGTATTCAACGCAGCTGAGGCCGGGTGCTGTCCGTGTATGCCTGTGCCCAGCCGGCTGCCTCAGGAGTGACCAGAGTGACAGGTGACCTGAGAAGACGGGAAGCCAGACATCAAAGGTGCTTCAGAAAACCAGTCACCCTTTGCACCATGCCGGACACTAAGTCTAAACTTCCACAGCCTTCAGTGTGTGGCCAGACTTCATACAGAAAACGGCGCAAGATAGTCTGTTGTAAGCGGTGCCAGAGCTCTCGTTGATTTTCACCGTGCCCCTCCCCCACCGCTCCTTCTAGACTCCGCTCCTCCTCAGCCAGCACTTCAGTGGGTCTAGACTGCTTGCCTGGTGTGATGCTTCAGCCCCTCGTCGTGGGTCAGAGCCCTTGCTGAGCCGTGGAATGGCAGTCCTCGGGGCTCCAGAAGTTGTCGTGTGTGCGGCAGGAACCTGCCTCCAGGTCATCGTGGAAGCTGTAAGGCCAATCATCCCTCCAAATCTTGTGACTCCTTTCTTGACCTGCTGCCCCACTGCCAGAAGGGTCCCCCCAGGACCAGGGAGCAGCTGTAGCTTCGTTTTATTAGAAACCTTCCTGTGTCCCCTGGCGGGATGTATATAATGCACTCTCCCCTCCAACCCTCCCCCTCTAAGTGACCAGCTAGCCAGGATGGGAGAATGTTAGTCCCCCTGGATCTCCCCTGTTTTCCAAGAGCAGTATTTTGGGGCTCCTCATATTTGGCTTGAGGGTAAGTGATTTCCCCCCATATGGGGCAGAGGAGAAAAAATTATAGCATTCTCCACTCCACCATCCCTTTCAGAGTTTCCTGCCTTCTTTGTTGACTTGATGCTTTCTCTTGATAGGCTCAAGGTGGGCAAGAAATCTCTGGACCAGCTCAGCTACTGCTGTGGGGACAGATCCAGGGCCTCTCTCTAGAGTCCGGGAGTATGCCTCGCCCACTGCTTTTAGCTTTGAGTCTCCCGCAGAAATTCTGAGAGCCCCATCAAATGTCCAATTCAAGAGGGAAATACGTTCAACTCACAGAAATGGAAATGAAAGCAACAATGAAATATCACTCCTGACACACAGGTTGGCAGAAATTAAGAATAATCACAACTGATGTCAGACGACACCCAGAGCCGCCCTGTAGGCAGCTGATGAGAATGTGGTTATAATTTTTTTCTTTGTTTCTGTACGGGGAAAGAACATTTTTGTACCTGGATAACACTAATTAGAGTTCTGTGTGTGTGTGTGTGTGTTTAATCTAATATGCAATATATTAAAGTTTTAATTTTTAAAACCTAGTTTATCTTAAACCTTCAAAATCAGCCTACAAATCATCCTGTTCTATTTACAAATTCAACACTTAAAACGAACTTAAAAAAATCATTTTTACTGGCTCTTTGATCCGTGTTCAACTAGCAAGTTTAACAGGTTAAATCCTTCTTAAACATTTACTCCACTGATTTTTTTAATGAATCATATTTCCTTAGACATTTGAAAATACAACCACAATTTAATATATTGGATTCTTCCAGGCAACTGAGACTCGTGTCATGGCAGACTTAACGAGAAAAATTATTCTCAGCAATTACGCTACTATTGTAAATTAATAAATCAGTCTTGCAAATGTGACTATTCAGATTCTCTTACCCACTGCAAACATCATAAATACAGAAAAGCAGACAAAGCATATACAAAGCCACAGAATGATTTCAAGAATTATTATAAATCCCACACAATACGACCAACCAGAAGGAATTTGGCGTCTATTTTTCCATTTTCTCTATACTTACTTGTATAGCTGTCCAGGACAGGCTTTCCTCTTTGTAAAACTTTGATTCTTGGTTCAAAAGTTCTTTTGTATTCAGCCAGGGGAGTAGCAGCATCATGGCAACACTCTTATTAATGAATCTTCTGGAAACAAAGCCCTTTCGTTTCAGAATTAGCCATGGTTGAAACACGCATACATGGGGCGCCTGGGTGGCTCAGTTGGTTAAGCCTCCGGCTTCAGCTCAGGTCAGATCTCACGTTTGTGGGTTTGAGCCCCGCATCAGGCTCTGTGCTGACAGCTAGTTCAGAGCCTGGAGCCTGCTTTCTGTTCTGTGACTCCTTCTCTCTCTGCCCCTCCCCCTCTCATGCTCTGTCTCTCTCTGTATCAAAAATAAATAAAACATTAAAAAAATTAAAAATAAAAAAGAAACACACATACATATCCATGCACCTTGTAAGTTATGTTGGCGTGTTTTATAGTTTAGCAAATGGTCCACTTTGCCCTTCCCTGTTCATCCAGGCGGAGTCACAGACACACTCCTTCTGCCTTCACTTCTTTCTGGTGTCTCCACTCCCCTGCCTGCCTTTCAGGGGACCGGACCCAGTACCTGGCCACCAGGCGCCGCAGAGTTTGAGAACCATGCCCTCAAGCATGCGGTAAGAGGTGATGCCCACAGGCAGAGAGTCAATAGACCTTTCACTCCAAGGTCGTCCACAGCAGGGAACAGGACGCCATCTCCACTGGCCCAAGGAAGGCATAGCAATGAGCTCCTCATTGTGGGTAATATTCAGCCAATTTGCCTAAATCCCAGCATGCCCTGTCCCATGGCTTGACTTATATTCTTGCTTCATTTGACTTGATTGCTTTAGTTTTTTATTTAATGATAACTTACTCCATAGGTGCCCCACGTTTAACAACTTGAAATGCTAATGGCCCTGTTAAACTTCTCTCTTGGCTAAGCGAAGATTCCATGTCATCAGGATATTCTCTGAGGGGTCACTCCCTCACCGACTGATGGGTTTCAGGCCAAAGAACTACTTTCAGTGAATCACAGAACTGGAAGTCTACACTGAATTGTACAGCAGCACTGTGATGCCCTTCCAGGCAGGGAACAGCCCCCTTTAGGAAAGGTGGTCAGTTCTCTTAGGAAGATGAAGCTCTCAGGTTTTGAGCTGCAAAAGGAACAGGCCACTCAGCCTTTGGGCTGACCAGGCTCCTAGAGAGCTGACTCAGCATGGCTGCAGGTAGCCCCGGGAAGCCATCTTTTGCCCTGATCCACTGATGAACAGACCCCCATGTCTATCTGTCTGCTTGACGCTCCCTTGTATATCCAACCAGCCATGTCCAAAACTAACCTCTCCAAAGTTCCTGTTTCAGTAACTGGCATGCCTATTCTTGCAGTTGCTTGAGTCAAGACAACTTGGGGGTCATCCTTGCCCCCCCATAGCATATTCTATTCACCAGTACCTCCACTTTCTGCCCAGAACCTGACTTCTCACTGCCCACACAGTTATGCCAAAGCCCCAGCCATCATTTCCTTGTATTGCAATGGTATCCTAGACTGTCTCCCTACATCTACACCTTTCCCTTCCCTTCAGTCTACACCCCATGCAGCACCTAGTAAGAGTGGGTCTATGACTCTCTTTTCCTTCAGGTCTCCCATGGCTCCCATCAGGTGCAAGCTGCACTTCTCAGCACAGCCCATGAGACCTGCCTGCCATGACACCCCCCTGCCCCACCTCTCCCATGACTCTCAACTTCCTCGGTCTGTTGCAGGCACCCCAGCCTCTCTGCTCCCCATCCCACTTGCCCAGCATGCCACAGGATTTAGACTTCTGTTCATTCTTCCCTGTCTCCCCAGATCTCAGGCACTCACTGTCTCACTTCCTTCAGGCCCTGTTCAAATCTCGCCTCATGAAAGAGGCCTTCGGAACACCCTACATGGAATTTAACAGTGGCCCTTTCCCCATGATCCCTTTCCCCTTGTGTTATTCCCCAAAGCACGTACTAACTGAAATACTTTACATTTACTTGTTATTTTTTATTGCCCTGCTCCAGTTCATGAGCTCCATGGTGGTGGGGGGTTGGTGTGCTTGCTGCAGAATCGCCAGCGTGTGGAGGGATGCCTGTCGTTGGTAACTGCCCAATAAATATTTGGTGAGTGAATGGACAAATGGATGATTCTTGCGGCAAATGCCACTTGGGGCACTTGACATACATGATCTCATGTCATCAACATGACACACCTGTAAGGCAAGGATCATTATCCTCCCTTTACACATGACGAAATGGATGCTCCAAAGGTTAAGAACCAAAACAAAATGTTCACAGGGCTCATTGCTGGCAACTGGTAGAGTGAGGATTTGAACTCAGTTCTAATGGATTCAAAGCCAATGCTATTAACAGAACGTTGAACCAAAGGAGTCAAACATACCACCCTTCTTAGAAAGATTAGCGTTTTAAAGACATGGGACGGAGAACACGGTACACTATTGAATCACTGATGGTGGGACTCCATACAATCTGGCACAAGACCTTCCCCAGCTCCTGAAGACATTCACGAAGGTGCCTCTTCCCTGCCTCTGCTCACCCTGTTTGCAGCGTGGAGAACCTGACCCAGTTCCTGTCCCTACAGCCAGCCTGGAAGAAGATTCTCAGCCATCATTGCTACCCTGCTGGGCTAATTCTGTCCTGTCGGTAGCTGGACACCAGCCCCTTACCAAAACATTAGCACCAATTAGACAAGGCACATCTCCAGGGATGGTGCAAAAGTACAATACCATTAGCAATTCCATTTTTGCCTGTCCCTCCTCCCCTTTGAGCACCCCCTGAGTTGTCTCCCACCTTTTCTGGGGGGGACTCTCCTCCCGCCCTTCATACTCACATTCTTTCTTTCATTTCACCTATGCAATGCACATACACAGTTACACACCTCCCCCCACCTTCCTCAGCTTTGGACGGACAGAACTGGGGGGAGGGGGAGCACCTTTGTGGGAGTAGGAAGGGCATGGCAAGTTAGGGGATACTTCGTAGAAGTCTATCATGTCAGAGAAGGGAGGGGCATTCTTGAGAAATGGCAAGTAGGTGAGTGTCTCTGCATCGTGGATGGTTGGGGACAGGCTGGGGGTGCCCCGGGGGAGCACAGCTGTGAAGGTCAGTGGGGAAGACAGTGGAGGGCACAGGGCAAGGCCTGGCCGGGATCCCAATACAGTGGAGATGCTCTCCTTGCACCATCTCAGTGCCCCTTAACTCTGGCTGGGGGGGTTCTTGGCCAGTGGGGTTTCAGAATGCCATCCAGTCAGCATTTTCATTCTTGGCCAATCACTGGATTCTTTCTTCTGACCAAGGTGTAAACACTTATGACCTCACTTCCTAGGCAGCCTCTATTCCCCATGTGCTCTCACCTCTGAGGACCCTCAGCCTTTCTGCCCTCACATCCCAGTGAAGACCTCATACACGTCTCCTAGCTGGAGAGCTCCAGGCTCATCACCTACCAACGGAGGACCACAATCTCTCCAAGAGCCCAGTTTCCCACGTGTAACATGGGGAACTTCCTTCTCCTGGCCATTGAGAAAAAGGATGAATCTGATGCTAAGAGAAGGAGGCTTCCTTTCAGGATGAAGAAAGCTGGAAAGACTGTTGTTTCCATGCTAACAATGAGGAAAAGCTGGGTAAGCTACAAAATCCTACCTTCTATGGAACCCATGAAAAGTCTGAGTTCACGGGGCGACCGACTAAACCAACCTCCAGAGGGACAGAAGCAAAATGGGACATGCAGTGTCTCTCCTTTGGCAGAGCATGGGAGACAGAGGTGTTTGTCAAACAAAAAAGTAAGAAGTCAACTAAGGCATTAACACATTCTCAGAGGCCACAGGTGGGTGGGCGTGTCACTCTGGAAGAGCTGGGGGCCCTAGATACTAGGAAACTGCTTCTCGGGCAATCTCTTCTTTATGACCCTTCCCTGGGCACTCACAAGGAATACTGGGGGCAGGGCAGGAGACTGACAGAGTCTCCTCTCGGACACAGGAGGGAAGAAGGTAACAGATGGCTGAGGGGGACAGACACAAAGCCCTTCTGGCTTCCCTGGGCCCCTTTCTCCAATGAAGCAAAAGCATTAAGCTGTCGAGGGAGGATTGGTGAACCCTCTAGACCCACGGCTTCTTGGAGAAGGTCTCCAGGACACAGGCAAAGGGCCGTTGCTGCTGGAAAAAGCAGAAGTAAAAACCCTCTACCCCCAGGGGCAGCAAGAAATGTCTAGGGTCCAGAATTCTACACTGATACGAAGAAGAAACCCACCAGACTGGGAAAGTGTAGATCAGTGGAACAGAAGAGGGAGCCCAGAAACAGAGCCTTGTGAATGTCGTCAACTATATTTGACAAAGCACGAGAGCAATACGATGGATTTTCAGCGAATGGTGCTCAAACCACCAAATGTCCATGTGCCAAAAGCAAAGCTTTATTATTGAACTTAAAATGCAAAAAATAATTTTAAGCTCAGAACCCAAACTGTTTTATAAGGGAAAGAAGGGACTTTATTAGATCCTGGAATTTATGATTTATTTGTCTTTCAGATTCTCACCAAGGTGAGAAAGAAACACAAATAACACTGCAAAGGAATTCTTCTTTAAGGGAAAGGTAGGAAAAAAGTAGCAGAGGATGGGGTGGGAAGTAATGGTTAATCAGAGAAGGGAAGCGGGAATGAAGAAACGACAACAAGAAATCTGTCTTAGCCATCCGTGACCAGTGAGAGATTCTTGACTGGGAACCGGAAGGTCTGGGTTTAGCCTCAGACTTTTGAGTGTGGGAATGTCACTTAACACACCTGAGTTTCTATAAAATATCTGCTTTATCGCATTGCCAAGGAAATACCTTTAAATAATAGATTTAAAATGTTTGCAATGCCTGAGATGTAATTGGATAAAAAGGCAACAAATATTAATTTCTTCTTTCGGCCTGGCCATTTATATGCTTCAGAAATCGGCAAAGTTCCCCGTAGAAACTCTGTTTTAAAATGCTGGTTCGGGGACACCTGAGTGGTTCAGTTGGTTGAGTGTCCGATTTCGGCTCAGATCATGATCTCCCAGTTCATGGGTTCGAGCCCTGCGTCGGGCTCTATGCTGACAGCTCAGAGCCTGGAGCCTGCTTCAGATTCTGTGTCCGCCTCTCTCTCTGCCCCTCCCCCCTTGCAGTCCCTCTCACTCTCTCTCTCTCTCTCTCTCTCAAAAGTAAATAAACATTGGAAAAAATTTTTAAATATAATATAAAATGCTGGTTTTATTATGATTCAGGTATGATAATGCCAACAGCTCAGGAGACAACTGCCTTTGAAATAATAGCTCCCAGGAGGACAGGGCACACAGCACTGTGCAGGGTCACATGGGGAGGCACACGGTCAGTTAGGGTGCAGAGGGATGGACAGAAAACAAGAGCCAGAGCCTCTATGTCTGTTGATTGTGAGAAGGAGCAGGGGGAGGTTGCAAACTGAGGACCAGCTACCTTGAATTATTTCAGCAGGTTCTGGGAGGAAGGTCTGTCTCTACTTGGCTGGTACCTTGTCCTGGGGTGATTGGGGCTGGTGGACAGTGGCCCGGGGCGTGGGGTGTGGGCTCTGGATTGGTGCTTTTGCCTGGGAAGAGCATAGTCGCAGGGGAGTCTCTGTCCAGGAATTAGCGAATCCTGGGAACGGGCAGTCCCCCAAGGTCAGCAAAGCCCCAGAGGTCAGGGCCTCAGAAACACAGACAATAGAAAGGCGCGCTTCACACAAACCCTAATCGCTAGGGTGGATTAATGGTGGTGTCCTGCCATGCCCAGGCTTGCCTGCCACGCACGCCGTGGCAGCACCCACGAAGACAAGGGTAAGCCTCTGTGTGTGGGCCAGAAGCTGGGGCCTTCCTTCCACGCCAGAGTCCGCTCAGTGGCCCAGAGGGGTCCGAGCTCACACCTGCAGTGCCAGAGGCCTGTTCACACTCAGGAAATAATGCCACTTGCTGTCAGTCCAAGTAATTAGCTTAAAGCGCTAAGCACGGTGTTATTCAAGTGTTTCTCATAAATAGGTAATGAATTACCGAAGATGACTCCCTAGATTAAAAACAACACCGAAGGAGAAACTTCCAGGCCCCGGAAGGAATCATTAGCCAGTCCACCTCTGCCCACAACCGGCCCTAAGTACGATCCTCGGCACTGCCTGGGCAAGTGGAATCGCTTCCGGGAACACCAAGAAGCCCCAAGAAGGCCGTGAGCGCTGACTGGCGTCTTCCCCAGGCGCTCGGCCCCTGGCTCTGCCCTTTCACTGATCACAAAGGTGCCGAAGCGCAGTGGGGTGATGGTAGGCTGGGCAGGATCCTGCTTCTGAGATGGGAGCCCAACCGACCTGGCATTTAGTCCCCTCCCAGCCCTCGAGGTAATGACAGCCGTCGGGCCTGGGCGTGGGCTGCCTGCCTGGACCTGCAGAGCGTGGGCGCGGGTTCCTGGCCCTGCTGGGGAGCCCGAAGCACACTTGATCTGAGGCCACGACTGCCTGTGTAGGCTCCCGTGGGGCCCGTGGCTTGACACAGAGAGCATCTGCTTCCTGGGCCACAGGCAGCGAGGCTATTGGCTAGAAAATCGCACCATTGCAGCTGCTTCTTCCAGTTTCCACTGGACGTCCTACCCTCACCTCGAACTCTGTTCATAAAAGATAATTAATTCTTAGACACAAAAGAGACTTTAGAGAGCCCTCTGTCTGGGGTCCTCTGAAGGCCTTCAGGGCAGCTGAGCCCATATAAATTGTTTGAAAGAAAACCAAGGAAAATGTGCATTTTTCTGTGCTTTTCATCCCAGGGGCAATCAGATCCTCAAAGGCCCCTGGAAAGCTGTCCATACATCTTCTCCCCCAGCCTCCCAGGTTCTGTTGGAGCAGCTCACCTCCTACTTCATGGAAAATACGGAGATGACCTTGACCTCTGATGCCCACCCTGTCCGGTCACCCGTCTCCACCTACATAAGACTCAGCCTTCCACCTGTCTCCCAAGTTACCTTTTCTTTCTTAAGTTTTGAAATGGAAGATTTCTTCTCCCTGGTCTATAAACAGGCTCAAGGGTTTCCTCTGTCGAAACACAAGGACAATGACACCTGTCTCACCTCCGCCTATGCCTGTCTTATCTCTGCGTCCCACAGTACTGTATTTCTGTATTGCGTCTGTATTTCTCAACCCACTTCTTGTTCCTTTATCCACTGCATTGTCAACTACACGTAATCTCCAAAATCTTCAGGTGCCTGTCTCCTCCAGGTTCTAAACCCACACTGCTTAAGCAGGATAGGTTAGGGATTAAAGATGGGACATCTTGGGGCTCCTGGGTGGCTTAGTGGGTAAAGTGGCTGACTTTAGCTCAGGTCATGATCTCACGGTTCTTGGGTTCGGGCCCTGTAGTGGGCTCTGTACTGACAGCTCAGAGCCTGGAGCCTGCTTCGGATTCTGTGTCTGCCTGTCTCTCTGCCCCTCCCCTGTTCATGCTTTCTCTCTCTCCAAAATAATAAATAAACGTTAAAAAATATTTTAAAGATGGGGCATCTTGTGGCCAGCTGGTCTGTGTTCAGAGCTTGGCCCCAACTGTGAGCGCTGGGTGACCTCTTGCACATGCTTCACTTTCCTATGCCTGAGTCTTCTCCTCTGTAGCATGTAGATGATATAATACCTACCACGGTAAGGAAGAAATAAGACCTGCAGAATGCTAAGCACAGCGCCTGGTGTACAACCAACGCTCAGTGTGTTCATGTGTTCTGTTAACTGTTTGCGCCTACACACCTCAAACATACTGACATTCAACATGCCTGAGACTGAACTTACCTTCTCTCCTTGAACTTCTCTCTCCAGGCTCTCCATCTGCCTAGGATGGTGGCATCTGTGATTTGGGTTCCATGTGCCTCCCCGGCATCCTGTTGGGGCTTCCTGGCTTCATTCTTTCTTCCCCAAGCCACTCTGCACCCCTCCAATCAGCCCATCCTACTCCTCTTCATCAAAACACTCCAATGGCTCCCGATTCCCATCCGATAAAGTCCAACTTCTAGGTTCCACCCTATAAAGCCTTCTGAATCCTGGCCTCTGCCCTCTCTTCCAGGCCTTGCCCACCCCCTCTCCCACCACCCCAGCCCTGCTCCCTCCCTTACACTCACCCCTTGCCACACTGCTCACAGGCGCACGCTGCTCCAACAACCCTGGGCCCTCTGGTCCCTGCGTCACCACCACGTCACCACCAGCATTAGAGCACCTCAGCCCTCTCGATCTGCAGTTCCACACCGCCTCCTGGGTCGCTCCCTGCCCACTCTCCACCTGCTCATCAGTGCTGCACGCCACCGCCTGATACAGCCTCCTGGACGTGCTCTGTCATACTTCTGTGCCTTGGCCCAGAATATTTCCTCCCTCTTCATCTGGCAAATACTCATCTTTCAAGTTCTGCTCCCAGGGTCATGGCCAGGCGAAGCCAGGCCGCTTCTGCAAGCTGAGCTGGCACTTCTTTGTGGGCACAGCGCTCCCATCCTGTGTCTGGCTCGGTGGTGGTGCTCTCAGGTTGGTTGCAAGGCTGTAAGCAGCAGCTTCATCCAGCAACCTGGGGTCCTGCAGGAGAGGGAGGTGCACGCGCCCGCTCGCATCCCTTACCCCTTCCTGCTTCATTTTCTCATTAGTGCTGTTATCATCTGCCCCCAATACAGATGTTGCTCATTTGTCCATCTCTCCCTCTCCTCTAGAATATGCAGTTTATGAGGGCGGAAGCTTATGTCTGTTATGATGTATCCCTAGAGCCTAGAATAGTGACTGGCGCATAGTAAGTGCTCAGTAAATATTTGTTGACTCACGGATCAAAGTTACTTTATCTATCTTTGTATGCTTAGTAGTTAATACATTGCCTGGCTTGTAGTAGATACTAAATGTATGTTTTTTGAATGAATGGATGGGTGAATGAATATGTTATAGGGTTGCTAGCCTGTTTGAAAGAGTTCAAACACTAGAGTTAGATTCAAAGTTCTCTCTACCTTCTAATCCTGCCACTCAATATCGAATGCTCTGTGTTTAGCATGAGTACTTATCTGCTACTGCTCTTGACTATGTCGCAGACACTCATCTCTTCACACCCCTGTCCACACTCTAAACAGAAATACTAACTTACCCATTTATTCAACTCATATTCATTCAGCACTTGAGATAAGCCAGTCACCATTCCAGCCACTGCCATCCTCCTCTGCCTATTCTCTTTCTTTCTTTCCTCAAAGTAAGGACAAGCTAACCTTGACTGACCATCTAGGTCCCTGTAACTTCTCTCTTTAGACACTAATAACCCGTATGTTAGCACCTCATCACTGGCATTATTAACCTAGGTAATATATGGCTTTTTACATATGTGGCTTTTACAGAAAAAGTCTCTTTAAAGAATTAGCACTTTTATAACCTTTCAAACATTTTAGATGGAAATCTTCCAAAAAATTTTTAAAACATTTTTCCTGTCTTCTTAGAGTACTGTATACAGAATATCCATCTAATCTTTATAACCGAGGTTTGTCACTATTATTCTGTGATGTGACAGTGTCCCAAGAGAGGTAACTGGCAAAGGGGCAGGAGTTTGGGGATTAAACACAATGGGAATTTGGGAATTAATTCACAATGGCCCCTGGGGTCTCCTGAGGTCACCCGCTGCTCTCCTTTGGTAAGTATCTAATCTATAGTGGGTTTAGAAATCAGATGATGATTTCTTATCAGAAATGTTTGTAAACTAAGTATAAACAGTATCTAAGTGAGGATATGAGACATTCTCCTCCTTACAAAGTCTGCCCACTTTAAAGGTTGGGTTTTGTACAGTCTATTGTTAATCAGAGGACTTTCTCATGTAACTGCTGTTTCTCAGGTGTATTCAGAATTCTTGGGGCTGGGTGAGGGACTTTTAAAAATTGTGCCTTTGGTGCATTTGATATACTGTATTCTCTTCTGTCGTTAACTATCTTTATGTACATATGTCATAACTTTTCAATTAGAATGTTCCCTGGTTAGATTATAAACTTCTTGGGGTGCATGGGTACGTCAGTCAGTTAAGCATCCAACTCTTGATTTGGCTGAGGTCACAATGTCACAGTTTATGAGATCAAGTCCCACAGTCAGTGCAGAGCCTGCTTGGGATTCTCTCCCTCTCTCTCTCTGCCCCTTCTCCCTATATGAATAAATAAACACTTAAAAAAAGATTATAAACTTCTCAAGGGCAAGTGGTATTTTATAGTCACTCATTCACTTGCTAAGCTTTTTTTTTTAAGCAACTGCTATGTGGAAGGATCTTTGATGGAAAAAAAAAAGGTAAGATGTGGTAGTTACACATTATTAGAGAGTGGGATGCAAATAACCAATAGAAGATGAGAAGGTAAGTGAAAAAATCTAGAGTGCTATGTGAATTCAAATAGGGAGAGGGATGTTTTCTGGTCGTGAGGACCCGGAAAGGCTTTGGTAAGAGGTGGCATTTGAGTTGGATATTGGCAGACGGGGGGGATTTTAGTGAGTAGCACTCTTAAGGTTTGGGGACCCCATAAGAATGATCAGGAAGTGAGAAATATACACATGAGTCTGTGAAACATACAGTCATGCTGGAGTCTTCGGCACTCAACATGTTGTACCCCATCCCCCTGCTTGAGTTTGGAACAAATGCAGAATCGAAACAATGGAGTGGCAGGTGGAACTCACAATTTTACCTTCACTACTAGTTCAGGTTTAAGCTGGAGGACTCAACCTTAGGCATGAGCTGAATAAGCCTGACCTGCTGTAGGATAGAAAACAGGAGCCAGGGCAGGCCTCCAGGCTACACAGACCATCCTTCAGCTCCTGACAAGTTTTCCAACTCTTCCTTTCCCACTTGGATGCTTGAGATTATTGAATTAAAATAGAGTGGATGGCACTTAAATGTGAACTTATTATCTTAAACTAGAGTTTATTCTGCACTATCCCCCTTTCCCGCAAAGGCACATAGTAAAGGAGGCTGGATTTAAAAAAAAGACAAAGAATTACAATCACTTCCCAGGAGAATTTAGTGAGGATTTCGTGGGGACCACCCATGAGCACCAGAACCAGGAATGGAAATCCCTGGCCTGTTGTAACTTTGAAGAGTCTACATTTTAAAGATGAAAGACATGAGTGTTTATAAAGCTCTACGTTTCTGCACTAGAGCATGGTGGACAAATGACTGGCTTCACCCTTAGGAAGGTGGCTATCCAAGTCAGCAGCACCTGCCTCCCTAGACAGGTGACAGGTTGGTGAGGGGTGGGCAGATGTCCTGGGGTGGCAGGCTGGGGGTGGGGTTCAAGGCTGGCACACTGAACAGAGGATGTCCTCTGAAGAAGGGCATGTGGCAGAGACAGTGGGGACAAGAGGAATGGGGCAGAGAGGCAGTGAGGGGACAGTGTGGGCTTTGGGTGCTGAAGTTCCCCATCCAAGGCTAGCTCAGGGTGGGCGTGTGTTTCCTCACACCAACTGCCCACAGCACTTCATCAGACATGCCTCTACTGGAGAACTTGGGTTCCAGCCCGACTGCAGACTTTCCACAGGGATCCTCAGCCCTGCCCACACGAGACAACTAAGTAAGAAGAATGCAAATACTCATATCAACAGTCAACAACTGTTCAGCGCCTGCCTGGGCACCGGCCACTTTCCATGATCCTTACCACGCTGCCGAAAGGCAAGGTTGGCATTCTCATCCTCTCACTCTCTGGACAGCGAACAGACTCAGAGATGGAAACCCAAGTGGTTGAATGGAGGCCGGACCCCTCCCAGCCCCCTGGCCGGCTGGCTATCCAGAGCGGTCTGCCTTCAGAGGTGTGCTCTTCTAGCAGTTTCCAGAAAACTGGCTGGGGTGGGGGGTGGGGGCAGTGACTGCTCTGTTAGAGAAGGGACGGTTGGCTGTGGGGGTCTGGGTGTGTATAGTTATCTGTGGGCTCATTTCCTGGGCTGGTTGTGAGTTTAAGTGTGAGTAATGTGTATTGGTCGAGATGTGGGTCTATATGGATATTGGACTTGGGATGTGTGTACATGAGTGTGTACGTGTGTGTGGGGTGGGGGGTGTAAGTCCCTGGTCTGTATGAAGGTCTGCTGGGCTCCGGTGGGTGAGGGCAAACGGGCCTGGGTTTTGTGCATGATTGTGAATGCGTGTGTTCGAGGGTGCAAGTGTTTTGGGGTGCGGGGTGGGGTCGATCCCGGGACATGCGTTAACGATGTATGAATGAGTGTGTGTGTGTGTGTGTGCATGAGTGTGCACGCGCGCGCGCCTGAGTGCGTGCAGCGGGTGTGGAGAGACCCTGGGGTCTTGGGGAGGGGCCGGGAGAGCCGGCCGACCCCGCCCCTCGCTGCAGGTGGGCCGGGCCCGCGGCGGGGCCGGCCGCGCTCGCTGCTCTTGGCTCGCGGCCGCGCCGGGCTCGCAGGGCTGGGCTCGGGCTGCGGGGCGGCGCCGGGACAGGAAGCGGAAAGCGGCAGTGCAGCGGCGGCGGCGGCGGGGCTCTGCCTCTACGGGAGCCCAGCGCAGGCCGCAGAGCCGGGGCCGCTGTGAGCCGAGAGCCCGGGCCGCGGAGCCCGTACGGCCGGCCGGCGCGGAGGTGAGTCCCGCGAGAGGCCGGGCGCGGGCTGCAGACCCAGGGCACGGAGCCGCTCCCCGCCGCGGCCCACCCCCCGCCCCGCGCCCCCACTCCGGACTGGGACCCCGGGTCCCCGCCCTCCTCGCCTCCGGTCTGGAGCCCGCTCCCCGCCGGCGCACCGCACCCCGATCGTGCCTCCGCGATCCCCCTCCGAGCCCGTGCGCTGCGCCCCTCCTGCCCCGGCCCCTGCCCCGCTGTCGCCGCCGCGCCCCGCCGCCCCCTCCCCACTCCTCGGACACCGCCCTCTGCCCCGGCGGCACTTTGGGGTGCGCCCCGGGGTGCGCTTTCCGGCCGGCGGGCTGGGAGTGGCCGGCGTTCCCGGGGCGCCCGGGCTGGGGGCCGGGCCGCCCTGCGCTCCGGGGGAGCCGGGGCGCGCACCGCGGTTCCCACCCCGCCGCGGGGCTCGCCCGGGTAACCGCCGGCCCCGGGCCAGCAACCGGCTACAGAGCCGGCCTATGTTCACACCCCGCTTTCAAAATTGAGCCAGGCCCGGGGCGGGGGTGGGGGTGGGGGCGGCGAGTCCGGTTGCGCCTGGGAGAGCGCAACAGGCAGGTAGGAGTTTACTTTCAAAAACGCCGGGGTGGAGCAGACGGCGTCCGGCGAGTCCCGGCCCAAGGTGTCCCCGCTGGAGGGACTCTCCCCGCGCCCGGGCAGCCCTCGCCGCGGCCAGGACCTCGTCTCCTCCGGCAGCCTTTGAACTGCCCCAAGCAGCGCGCCCAGGGAATTGTGAAGCTTCAGGAAAATTTAAACGCGTCGCCGGTGGAGGCAGGCGGGGGGCGGAGCCGTGGCCTGGCGGCCGGGAGGTGAGCGCCGGAGCCTGGGAGCTGAGAAATCTCGGGCTCGGTTTTCGCGTCTTGCAGCCAGGCAGCGTGGCCCCGCCGAGGAGGTGTCGTGAGCCCGTTTAGCTCCTCGTTAGGAGATGTCAGAGCGCTTTATTCTGCTGATCGTGTGGCTGGCGTGTGCATTCTGTGAAAACCCTTTTGACCAGGGTTGGAAGTGCCCTATATTTTTTAGACCTTGATGCCAAAAACCAGCGAGCTGTACAGAATCTGGCCCTTTTCAGTGATATGTTTATAAATTTTACAGAGCTGCTGGAAAATATTATAGCTTGGGTCGCCCGTCAACAATGCTAATTAGCATTCTTCCTCCTGGGGGTGGGTTGATTACACAGCTCCTAGGCTGTTTAAGTGACATGGCAGAAACTGCCTAAAACCAGGGAAAAGTAATTAGTCATTTTATGTAACCACTAATTAGAGTTTTTAGAGCTGAATTAAATCAGTGCGTTCTAGTTGGGGCTTTGATTTGTGGGAGGAAACTGTTTTATTCTGCAGTTCAGAGAGAACACTCTTCACCTATCCATGAGCACTTAGCATTCCCAAACATTGGTGTCTCTCAAGATAATTAGTGAAAATCGAGTGTGAAATTGTTGGCAGTGTGACTGGGTCTCAACTTAATTTGTTAGTAAAATGGGAGAAGAATTTCGAGATAGCGTAAGGACTACTTGCCAGGCAGTACATTTTTATGGTCTGATATGTTTGAGCATTAGGGCAGAATCATAAAGGAAAGTTTCCTTACCTGGCACCAATTCCGTGTCGCTTTCGTCTATTGAAGAATAAATAGGTGTTGAATGAGGAAGATATTCCCCCCTCTCCTTCCCCTGACACAGACACCCTGTTTGTTACCCCAGACCTCAGCAGCATTTTTGGGTTACGTGGATGCTTATCATATTGCATTTTAATAGGTAGTTTCTACCTTTGGAGCTACACCTACTTCAGATTCTTTCCTCCCGGACTCTCTACAGTGCTTGGGACACCGAACCTGTGAGCAGGAGTTGAAATTACAAAATTGTTTGTGGGTTATGTGTGGCTTGGGACAATTTATGATGGTTGTCTGCCCTCCAGTTCGTAAATAATTCTGGTAATTGCTGTATTGCTAGACGTTTTTCATAGCTAAGAGCACAGGTCCTGGAATTAGATTCTGAGTTTAAGCCCTGGCTCCTTCACTTCCTGTGACCTTGCTTTCCTTAACTGTAGCATGACATTAATATCCGATGTTTTGTTCTGAGGATTAAGTGAGATATTACATGCAATTGATTTAAATGATCCGCAACACATAGTAACCGCACAAGTAACGATAGTCTGTTAGATTGTTATTGCCATGCTCTCTCTCTGTAAAGTAACTAGCTGTGATTAGGGGACTCGCTGTATATGGGCATGTGATGTGGGCATCGTACTATGCCATTTTCCAGAAGGTGGGCAAGACAGGTTTAAGTGAACCTGGGGCTGGACCATGTTTCTGTCAGTGGCTTTGGTCTTGCCTGCAGCCTGATGAAAGGAGCATGTTGCTGTCCCCATTAGTGCCTATCTGAATCCCATTCATTGGACAGCGGTCGTTGGACTAGGCACCATGGGATTTACAGAGGAGGCAGTACTCGTAAAATCTTTAAAAAAAATTTTTTTTTTAATGTTTACTTTCTTTTTCTCAAGAGAGATTGAGACAGAACACGAATAGGGCAGGGGCAGAGAGAGAGAGGGAGACATGGAATCCGAAGCAGGCTTCAGGCTCCGAGCCATCAGCACAGAGCCCGATGCGAGGCTCGAACTCACGAACTGTTGTGAGATCGTGACCTGAGCCGAAGTCAGACAGTCAGCCGACTAAGTCACCCAGGTGCCCCTCAAATCTAATTTTTGAAGCTTAAAAATCTAGCAAGGGATAAGGGGGTCACTTGAAAACAGATACCCATCCTAGAACCCCAGACATGTTAACCCTTCACAGCCCTTCAGAAATCCATACCCTGCCGCTGGGGGGCGTTCCAGGGGTAACTAGGGACTGGAACCAAGATGGGTTATTCTGGGAAGGGGAGTTGAAATCATTGGCACAACACATAAAATGAGGTTGACATTTTCTTTGCTTGCATGTGGTGGCCCAGAATCATTCATCAGACGTCTGTTGCCATGAAAGTATCCACTGGGTTTGTCACAAATGCCACGGGCCCTCTGATTCCGCCCCGCCATCAGTGACCTGGAGGATGCTTTGTGGTTTAGAGAGCGCTAGTCCAGCAAAGTGTTTTGCAGAGCTTTGCCATACTCTTCCCCCGCTCCCTGACTTACAACCCCAAGGCCCTCCAGATAAACGCCTGTGGAACCCCCAGTTTTCTCTGGTCCCTCCGGTACTCCCTTCCAACCTGGGACTAGTAAAAAGAGGCACAAGGAACAGAATGAAAATTACTAAATTACTCAGCTGCAGGTATGGTATTCATTCACGGTAGGGTAGCACTGACCAAAAAATATCCATAAAGCGTAATGCACGTGATACGGACGTCTTATGCCATACTAAGGTATCCTCATTCGGTTAAGCATCCGACTTCGGCTCCGGTTCACAGTTGTGAGTTCGAGCCACACGTCAGACTCTGTGCTGACAGCTCAGAGCCTAGAGCCTACTTCAGGGTCTGTGTCTCCCTCTCTCTCTGCCCCTCCCCTGCTCACACTCTGTTGCGCTCTCTCAAAAATAAATAAACATTTAAAAATAAAATAAAATCTAAGGAAGAAAGTATTCCTTCTTACGGAAGGGATTTTACTTTACTCATAAATAATAATGCCTAATGGTTATGCGTGTCTTCCACGTGCAAGGCCCCGTTCTAAATGACTGTAAACTCTCTCCTTTGATACCCACCACGAGCCTGTAAGGTAAGTGAAATATAACTGTTGTTGTAGTTAGGGACACAGGCACAGAAAGGTTCAGTAATTTGATCCGAGGTTGCCCAGCTGATCCAGGATTTGAACGGTGACAGGGTTACCTTGTGCTCATTGCTTCTCCTCTTTCCAAGAAGAATGGGCTGTGAACACAATTATTTAAATTTACACTTTCCCCTTGAGTGCCATGTACTTGAAAATGGGCACCTTAAAAAAACATAAGCTGCAAAACACAATAAAAATAATAATTAAAAGGGGCGCCCAGGTGGCTCAGTCAGTTAAGCGTCTGACTTCAGCTCAGGTCATGGTCTCACGGTTCATGAGTTTGAGCCTCGAGTCTGGCTCTGTGCCGACAGCTCAGAGCCTGGGGCCTGCTTGGGGTTCTGTGTCTGCCTCTCTCTGTCTCTCCCCTGTTCACATTCTGTCTCTCTCAAAAATTAACTTAAAAAAAAAACTTGAAAAAAATTAATGGAGTAAACCTTTTAGCATTCTACGTATGATAAAAAGTAATATGCACTGGGGCGCCTGGGTTGCACAGTTGGTTGAGCGTCTGACTTCGGCTCAGGTCATGATCTCGTGGTTCGTGGGTCTGAGCCCCTCATCGGGCTCTGTGCCGACAGCTCAGAGCCTGGAGCCTGCTTCAGATTCTGTGTCTCCCTCTCTCTCTGTCCCTCCCCTGCTCATGCTCTGTCTCTGTCTCTTAAAAATAAATAAACATTAAAAAAAAAGTAATATGCACAGTACACATAAACACGACTGTACCAGAAACTTCTTTCCCTTGGAAACACATCTACTGAGAAGGAGCAGAGAGGCTCTTTAAATACAGTGCGTTTCTCTGTGCCCCTCACGAGATAACTTTCTACCCTCCAAACCACAGTTCCCTTAATTACTTACTAGCTGCAGGCAGAGCCGTTGATGTTTTTATAATTTCCTTCTCGTCAAGGTTAACTTCTGTTTACCACTGTCATTACCGTAACATATTATTTCCCTCGTATGATTTTCTCAACGCTGTGTTTTTCTTCTAAGTAGTAGTCAGGTGTATTTTATGTGGGTGGACTCGACTGTAGGGAGCGCTTCTCTCTGAGGCCACTGACCTTCGATTTGTGTTTAGTCAAGCATGGAGAAAGGGGCTCTCTCCAACGTTTTTGCCTGGGAATCCCAGAATTTAAGATGCTGCGGTCAAGGTGCGCTGTGCACCTGTCCCAGCGGTGCCCTCCTGGCCTTCATGAAATGGGCCTCGACCCACCCTCACCCACCCCTGGCGTTTGCCTCCAGCTCCCACCCCAGCAGTGCCTGTAGCTGGTGCTCCAGGAGTGCAGGGAGGAGGGCTGGGGGCCGGGAGGGTGGTCAGGGTGCTCTCGTGGGAAGCCGCCGAATGAGACCACTGCTGATTTTTACTTCGCGCGTCTGGAGAGAGACTGTCGTGTGAGCAAAAAGCTGGTGGTTCTGACATCACCACTAAGCTAGTCCCCAAGGTTTCTTCCACAGTGGGTCCGTGGCCTGCCGCAGAAACCCATACTCCGCATGCATTCATTGGGTGCCTGGTAGATTCCAGGAGCTGGCCGACAGTGATGAGTGTGGCCCCTGCCCTCGTGCTGCTGACAGTCTCCACACGAGCCGGTCGTCAAGTGATCGTGCGACGCAGGATTGGAAACTGACAGGAAGGGCAAGCGACGCAGGATTGGAAACTGTAGCCTGGAGGGACCAGGAGGGCCTCTTGGAAGAAGCCGTATTTATCTGTTTATTTTTAAATATATTTATTTATTTAATGTTTATTTTTTTGAGAAAGCATGAGCAGGGGAGGGACAGAGAGAGAGTGGGACAGAGGATCCAACGCGGGCTCTGTACTGACAGCAGAGAGCCTGATGTGGGGCTCGGACTTACAGGCTGTGAGCCTGTGACCCGAGCCAAAGTCAGAGAGCCTGGTGCCTTGCAGGGTCTGGAGCTGCAGAAGGCAAGAGCAGCCGGGAGGTGGGCAGGGCCCACCGACCAAATGAAGGGTTTTGTGTTTTATGCCCCCTGGAGTGGGACACCACGGGATGGTTTCATGCAAAGAAATGAATCCATGTTGTGATAGGAAAGGTCCCGCTGGGTCCTGGATGTTGGGGGCACGGTTCCGGATTCCAGGGTCCACACTTATACCTTTTTCTAAAAAGTTTATTTTGAGAGGGGCGGAGGAGAGAGTTTGTGCAAATGTGGGGTGGAGAGAGAGGGAGACAGAGAATCCCAAGCAGGCTCTCCACTGTCAGTGTGGAGCCTGATGCAGGGCTCCATCCCATGAACCCTGAGATCATGACCTGAACTGAAACCGAGTCTGACGCTTAACTGACTGAGCCACCCCCATGCCCCTGTATTTGTACCTTGATGTGACTGCCCTATTCAGGCCAATGTAGCAGCATATCAGTTTATTACCCCAGGAACCTGATTCCTTTTCATTACTTTATTATCTTTCTGATAAGGCATCCCTCTGACCTTACGTGAGTTCTGATTTCTCGTGCATATAAATGAACTATTTTGCAAACATATATCGAAACTCTTTCATTGGCCCCTAAATGAGTCCACTCTGGATTTTGTCCGTATGCCTTCTGTGTCTCATGCTTGATCCTCCCTCAGTTCTTGGACAGGAGTAGATAGCTGAAATAGAAACAGCAGGACTTGGGAGAAGGAGCCGAGCTCCGTGTAGACTGGATTCTGTGGGGAAACTTGCAGGCTTTGTAAGGCATCAGCCCTCTCTCTGCAGAGCCTGGGGGAAGTGGGCAGCTGAGTACCGGGAGAGGGATGGAGGCTCCTGAGGATAGACGTCAGCACTTGGTGACAGCAGGATGTGTGTGAGCCACAGGAAATAGTGTCGGAAACGGCGCCAGGCTGGATGAACGGGGTTGATGGGGTGACTGTTCCCTGGCAGAGGAAACTGGTAAGAATAGCCCAGGATGGCAGATGGCACTCATGGGGGTGACGATAACCCCAAATGGAGCCAGTGGTAGCTGAGTAGAAGATGTGCCCCGGGGATTCCTTCTTTCAGTATTTGTTGAGCACCTACTATGTTCAGAGTATCTTGGTGTAGGCAGATCATAGCTCCTGACTCCAAGGAGCTCAGGCAAGAAGAAATCCATGGATGAAGAAGAAGGAAGGGCAAGTTTTGAGACTTAAGGGAGAACCTGATGGGGGAGAGGGAAGGCATGTTGGAGAAATAGTAGCATCTGTGCAATCAAATTGGAGGCTGACAGGCACCAGAAAGCTCTGGGATGACAGGCAGGGGGCCGTGCGCCTGTGCCGTTGTCACTGCTGTGTCCCTGCGGTGCTTCCCGGGGTCTCCTGTGGCTGCTTGCTAAGTGCAGAGGTAGGCGAATGCAGAGATGGGGTCAGAAGGTCTAGGGAAAGGAGAAGGAGGCTGTGACCTTTGGATTTGGCCCACTTGGAGCTGGTTCAGTGAAGTGTTGAGGGAGGAGGATTGGGGTGACAGTCTAGAGGGAGGGAGGGAGTGGCAGTGGATCCAGACCACCCCTCTGATGAGTACGGGCAGGACTTGGGGGAGAACCTGATCAAGGGTGCTGGGAAGGTTAAGTGAAGCCCCTCCCCAGGGCACGCTCGGGAGCCCAGGATTTCCTGTGAGGGACATGCCTGGAGTTGTCCTAATGGATGGCCGGGGGTTTTAATGAGGACTTAGAATGACATCCTCTCGCAGAGGGAGGAGGGGAATGCGGCCTGGGTCACCATGTGCCTTGCGTGGGGAGCCTAGCTTAAAGCTGTCACCAACCCTAGGAGGAGCTCATGTTAAGTGGCCTCATTTTATGGGCAAAGGAGAGGGTAGGTGAATAGTGGCCCAGAGTGTCACGACTAGGAAGCCTGAACGGGCCCAGCCCAGGGCCTAGGTCACCCACCTCTGAGACAGGCCAGCAGCCTTTAGCCGGAATTAGCCAGAAGTGGGGATGAAAGGGGGGTGATGAGAGAGCCTCGCCCGGAGGACGGTCTTCCGGGACAGAGGCGCATTCTGGGCAGGCCTGGGGGTCCTGGCTCTTCCTCCTGATCTAGGTGTCCGCTGGGGACAGAGCAGACGAACCAGCAGCAAAGCCCAGAGCAGGAAGGAGGTTGGAATCAAAGGTGCTGGAAGTCATTGAGATTGTCAGTGAATACCAGTAGTGGGCAAAGGAGGGAGAAAGGATGAGTGGGCTCTTGAAGTCTTCTGGGAAAGCGGAGATGGTCCAAGAGCAACGCTAACGTTCTAAAAAAAAAAAAAAATGCCACCATTTGTTTTCACGTGTCCTCTTCACAGTCACCTCACAGATGTGGTGTGGCACAGGACTAGTGAGCAAGCCCCGGGGCTGAGATGCCAACTCAGTGCTGACTGTGGGCGGGCTGCCGTCGGGGGTCAGCAGGGCACCAGCTCTGGCCTGCTCCTGTCCAGGCATCTCTCTTGCTGGGAGAATCTGAACTTGCAGCTTTCCACTTTCAGAGGGGGGACATGACTGTCACCTGCCACGCCTGCAGCCCGTGCTGGCCCCGTTCACAGCTGTAGCTTACTGGCTTCTCCCAGCAGCCCTGTTATCCACACTCTTTCTTTATGTTTATTTATTTATTTTGGGAGAGAGAGTGTGCAAGTGGGGAAAGGGCAGAGAATCCCTAGCAGGTTCCGCACCACCAGGGCGGAGCCCCCGATTTCAGGGGCTCGAACTCACGAACCTCGAGATTGAGACCTTGAGCTGAAGTCACTAGCTTCACCGACTGAGCCCCCCAGGCACCCTGTTATTCGCACTTGACTGTGCAGGGTCTGAGCGGTTTAGTAATTGGAGGTTACATAACAATCAGGGAGTAAAGCCTGGGATTGGAACCCAGCTCCCGACACTGTGTGATTACATTTTCAGATCACCCCCGTGAGGACAGTGGCCAGTCGATTTATCCCAGTTTGACAGATCAGGAAACGAAGGCTGACTTCAAGGCAAGTGGCTCCTCCCTGGTTGTCCCTGACAGTCAAGAGCTCTGGCTGGAACCCGCGTTTCCCCATTGCTCGCCTTGGGCTCTCGATGGCAGAAGAGAAATGAAATGATGAGTCAGGAACGATACCCAGGCCAGTCCTGGGGTCACAGCCCCTGGAAGTGAATGTGCCTCACTTAGACTGAATGCTGAGGGCAGATGCATCCTACGCGGTGTTCGAGGCTGGGTCAGTTTGTGGAGGTGGCCAGCAGATTCACTCTAGACTTGCAGGTTGTTGGCAGGGTCATGGGGGGGGGGGGCGCGCCGGGAGGGCGGTGGCATTTGTAGCTCCTTTGTTTTCTCTCCACACTTATCTCACTGGCTTTGTTTGCCTTTTCAGCTCCCAGGGGCACTGGAAGGAGGGGCCCTGAATGGGCGGAGACTGGCTCTGGGGTGAGGGATGCGGGGGCAGACAGACTTGTGGTTCTCAGGCTTCTAGGAGTCAAGGGTGAGCTTGTGGGGCTCAGTAATGTACTTGGAAATGTTTCCAATTTGTTTTTATTGCAAAGCGGTATCTAATGAAAATGTGGGGAAATGCTAAGGAGCCTGCAACAAATAAGTCACATACTTCCATTTTCCGATGTTCCCTCTTAATCGTTGTGTTTACATAAGCCTTTTATTTGATTATAACTGTAATGCAGATTCAGGATGCATCTACCATCTTGTCCTCTGCCTTTTATTTTATTTTTTTATTAAAAAAATTTTTTTACATTTATTTATTTTTGGGAGAAGAGAGACAGAGTGCAAGCAGGGGAAGGGCAGAAAGAGAGGGAGACACAGAATTCAAAGCAGGCTCCAGGGTCTGAGCTCTCAGCACAGAGCCCAGTGCAGGGCTCAAACCCACGAACCATGAGATCATGACCTGAACTGAAGTTGGACCCTTAAACCAACTGAGCCACCCAGATGCCCCTGTAGTTTGCCTTTTAAATTTACCATTATATTTTAAAACTTCCCATTCTTCATAATTATTTTAAACAGCTCTATGATATTTCTTTGGGTGGCTGAATCATGTTTTCCTTACCCGTTCCTCTATTTTGAGGGCATTTATTTATTATTTTATTATTTTTATTATTTATTTATTATTTCTCACTTTCCACTTATAAACAATGCAGTAATAGTTTTTCTTTAAAAAAATGAGTTCCTAAGATAAATTTGCACGTGTTTGGATTCCTGGATTAAAGAGACAGATAACTTTCCTTCCTTCCTTTCTTTCTTTCCTTCTTTCTTTCTCTTTCTTTCCTTTCTTCTTTCCTTCCTTTTTGCTTCTTCCTTTCTCTTTCTTTCCTTCCTTCCTTCCTTTCTTCCTCTCTCTCTCTTTCTTTAATTGGCTTTCAGAAACTGAACAAAATCCCTTAAAAGCTGCTTCCCTGTGTATTGTTCATGCAGCCAGCAAAGTGGCGGTGGGGGCTGGGCTCTGTCTAGGTTGTGGGATGGGAAGCCACTTCCTCCAGCCTGAACTTCTGCCGTGAGGCTGTGTCCCGGAAATGGCCAAGGGCCAGGTCTGTCCCCTGTCTGGTTTGCCCGCTGCTGTGGTAGGGGGTTTGGCCTGACCCGCACCTGCCTGTCTGCCTCCCAGACCCCTGGGGAAGCTCTTGCTGCCTGAGTGGTGCATGTAACGTGCAGACACTTACTTCTTCCTTGCTTGCTTATTCCATAACAGAGACCCCGGAGGAGATGCCTGCTGTATTTCTCGTCCAAGATCTTTGGGTTGTCTTTGAAAGCAGATCTTTTTTTTTTTTTTCTCTCCCTTTTTCAGAATTTGTTCCTGTCAAAGAGCAGCTCCTGGATTTCCAGACCCTGTGCCGTGTTAGGAGTCTAGTAGGTGAAATTCTCTACCTCTACGGAGAAACGCTGCCCGCTCCCTCATCAAGCGCAAGCTCCCCATTGCTATGGATACCGAATCTACATACTCTGGATATTCTTACTATTCGAGTCATTCGAAAAAATCTCATAGACAAGGGTATGTAAGCTCTGGCTGTTCCATTTTCTTTTGGGGAAACTGGCAGGTGGGTCCAGATTTCAAGACTCACTTTTCGAACGGTAAAGCCAGGTCACAGGGCAGTCTACGGTGCGTGAGAAGCCGGACATTAAGAGCTCTTAACATGCACTGGGAGTAACTATACCACCAGTTTATATTTTACAGCTGCCATTATGGTTGATGACCTTGATTTTTCACAATTGATTTTAAATTAAAGTTTTCTCCCTGCAATGAAAATGGTTTTCATTTCTAAGTGCTTCTCATAGAGGACCTTCTCCCAAAGCTTTGCAGAGAATGCAAATGAAAGTTAAAAAAAAAAAAGTGTTAGTGTGTTCCTTTTTCTCCAAAGCTGCTGACTCATTGTCCATTAGGCATTCGCTGTGAGGTTAATACACGAGGTGGTGGGATTGGCCCGGTGCCATTTTTCTCTCTGACTCGTTTTCCCAGTGAACAAGCCTGGGTTGTGAAAAACCGCCCTCCGAGGTGATGGGGCCCCATTCCCCTCCTCTGGGCAAAGCGCACAGGTCTGCACTGGTATTCCTAGAGGCTGCTGTGTTAAGAATGGTGAGTAAAGAGAACAAGAGAATGAATGAATGAAGGTGCTACTGGAACTGGTTAAAAATACAGTTGGTAGAGTTGTAGTGCCTAGTGCTGCCTCTTACTCCTCACCTGTGAAATGGGTAGAGCAGCCCCCTCCTTACAGGGCTGGCGAGAGGATTAAATTAGATTGTGGGTGTACAGCATTTAACACAGCGCGTGGGAGGAGGTCGCTCTCCAGTGATTGTATTAATGCTCTTAATGGCCTTGGCATGTCAGCATTACAAAGGCCCCAGCTGGCCCCAGCCCAGAGGTCCAGCTGTGGTCACAGCCCAGTGTGGGCCGGGAACGGTGGTTGGGGTCGTGTTTCCATGACCAAGCAGTTCCTCATACAAGCAGCTGAATGCAGAGTGGGATTTTGTTTTGTGAAACAGCAATAAGATGCATCTGTCTAATTGACTGATTTATTTGGGAGCCCATATGGATTTACACAGGCAGCGGGAGGTCTGGAAGGACATTCTCCAAGCCTCCAGCAGCGGCCACCCGCCGGAAAGGGTCCAGACACAAGATGGTGATGGATGGGAATTTTGTTTACGCTTTATCTTTCTGTGCCTGTTTGGTCTTCCCCAAGGGTGTGTTTCGTAATTAAGAATATGAATGGAATGAATGAAGATAAAACAAAAATCTCCAAAGATTGTTTAATGGCACGACACCATGTTTATGACTCCCTGTGATTAAAAAAAAAAACAGGAGTCAGAACTTTGTGCATTACGATCATTATACATTCTTAGGAGAAAATGAATGAATGTATGGTAACATGACTGACGATGCTTGTCCCGTTTCTGAGTATAGGGTTATTAAGATTTTGGTTGTTTGGTTTTTTTAAACCTCCATTATTTTCTAAAAGTTCCTGTATTGGACTCCTAAGGGGCAGGAGTGTGAAGGAGCTTGCCCCAGACCCTGGGTAAGCCTTTCTGGCAGCAGGTGGAACAGAAGCTTGCCTCAGGTCCCACAGCAGAGCCCCGATCCGGAGAAAGTCAGAAACCCTCTGGTGATCAGAGATTCATCACAAATTTCAACCGCTGGGCACATGTGTCAGATGGGTTTACCAAAACACTAGGAATAGCTGTTTGGAAACATCAGATCTCTGGCTCTAACCGGAGAAAGCCGTCCCCTTGTCAGTGTGCCAACCCTCCCTTTTCCACACAGCGGTGACGGAAGTAGGAATTCGGGGTTCCCTCGGTGCTTGGAGATGAATCAGGAAGACACACGACAGTGTTCTGAAGAGGAGCCATCTTCGGCCTCCCCTGCCTGCAAGTGTGTCCCCACTGTCATACCTCAGGGCCCCAGGCTGCGCCCTGCTGTTTTCTCCGGCCTCCCTGGGCCCCCAGAAGTTGATACAGCAGTGCCGTTGTGGTGACTTGAAGAGACAGTCGCTTCCAGTTCAAACAGCCTGTGGAACTCTTCGTGCCTTCTTGGACTCGTGTGGAAAGTACTTGGCACATGAGCGTATGAGCTGAGACTTTTAATAAAGCGATCAAGGACTGCTCCTGAATACCTGTTCAGGAAAGCTCTGGGTGAAGGGACGGCCTCTAGAGAATCCATGGGAACAAACAGCACCCACATGCGGTGCGTTCTCTGAGAGCCTCCTAGGGCGTAGTGACTGTCGATGGGACCGAGCCTGTCATCTGTGGAAGGTGGATGCCAGGGCGTTCTTTGTCCGGGCATAAAGAATACTAAGTGGTAATTATATAAGCAGGCCCGAGACCCCGCCAAGGGTATTGTGTCCCCTAGGAGTGTGCCCGCAAAGGCTGCTCTGCTCAGGGGTTTGTCAGGAATTTGCATGGAAAAGTAGGAAAGGGGAGGAACCTTGCCTTTTGGTAATTTTAGTAGGCTCCTAACTCGGGAATAATGAAGTACACCAAACTTGATATGCCCAGCGACTCAGTGATCATCTCTGGGGGACTGGCTGGGTTCCAAGCAGATGACAAGTGACTCCTTTCTAACAAAGCCGTCAGTGGTCCGGTTTTGTGATGTCTGCTGTCTCCAGAGGGTGTCCAGTTAACTTGCTGGGAGAATGGTGTGGACTTCAGCCGACCTTGCCTTACCTTTTGAGTTCAGAGCCGAGGCTCCCAAGCGACATGCAACAGCTGTGACAGTGATGCTGATGAACCCTCAGCGGGTGCCTGTAGGACCCTCAGTCACTGTCCCCATCCTCACAGCTAGGGGAGGGGGACCCTTGTTCAACAGGTGGTAAAACCGGGGTGCAGAGAGGCGGTGTTATTTGCCTGATGTTACAAGGTTAGCAGGTCCCCTTGGCAGGGTTCAGTCCTGACTTGTTGGTCCTTTGGAAGCCCAGGCTTCCCCGCCCCCACTGGGCTGTGCTGGATGGAGAGCAAGCGGCAGGAGTAACTGGTAGGGGAAGTGCGGGGTCACTCATGTGACTCGTGTGCTGAAATGCATTGTCCAAAAGAGGGCTGCCTGAGGAGTGACGGAATTGTCGCTTTTGTGCCCAGTTTGCCCTGTGCCCGGCCCTCCCACCCGCGTCCGTGTGGGATGAGGCAGCCAGCCTGCCCCGTGGTTGGCAGAGAAAGCGCAGGTAGTGGGTGGTGGCAGAGAAGGAAAGGGAGTGACTGGCGGGCCGGCTTTCCTCAAATAGAAGTTGGCAAACAACAGACACAGAGCTAAATAGTCTTCCCAGGAAATGCCGGCTGTCGTGGGAACGGAAAGGGAATCGATGGGGGTTCTGGCTGAAGCAAGGGCGTTTTACAGCAGCCCCCAAGGTCTCTGCTCTAGAATTGCCTAGGGAGGTGTGTTTGAGTGCATGTACGCGTGCGCACACACACACCCCTACCTATAGGTACAGACACGTGCTGGGGCCGCCGACACGCCATCGCCGGCTCTTCCCTCTCCCCTGCACACACACAAGGACAGGTACACTGATGGGACTCTGGGGGGCCTACGCAGCATGGGGACTGACTCAGGGGTAAAGACACAGCTGCCTGGCACCCCGCTGATCCTTACCACAGAGGCAGAGCTGGAGACCCCCTGTCGTGTGCATGGCTTTGTCCCAGCCCTCTTGGGGTTTGGTGGCCTTACCTGCCCACCTGCTCCGGTCTCCTGTTTCCACCCTTAGGTCCCAAAAGCACCGGGAAGCCCTCTGCCAGAGTGCCCTTGGCACAGCATTTGGAGGTGTAGAGAAGAATGTGACGTGTGGGCACCTGCTGGAGTGAGGCAGCCGTCCTGGGGCTCAGAGCCCTGTTTCCACACAGCACTCCATGCAGGACTGGCTCCGACACCCTCCTGGAGCAGGACCGACCGTATGGACGGGGAATTTTGTAAAAGGCCGTGTGGCAGGCGTTGCTCCCTGGACAACAGGGACCGGCGTGGTGTCGGCACCACTGCTGCTGAAGCTGTGTACTGACCACACCACGCGGGCCTGAGGCTTTTCCCTGGCCTCATCTGCATAGTGCTCTTTCAATAAAGAAGCCCCGCAGCGAGCTTCACACTTCCGGCTCCCATTACTGAGCCCCTGTTGAATACGGGAGTTTCCTAAACAGCCAGATTGCTGAACAATCACCCCCATCCACCCTCCTCCCCGGGAGCATTCAGGTGAAAGAACCTTGGGGAAAGTTTACTGGTCCACCTGCATCCTCCTCACCTGGGGTGCTGGTGAGAAATGCAGATTCCCATGGTTTCCCTGCCAGTATTCCCAAGGGGTGGGGCCAGTGAATGTATGTAAATCCCATTTGGGTGGGTTCTCTGCACACTCAGGTGTGAGAAGCACTAGTTTAGGGCTTCTGGCTGTAGGGGATGAAAACCGCTCCTGGGCTTATCAGATAGTAGACGCCTCTCTGGTTAACCTCAGGTGTCGCCAGGGAAATGATTCTCCTTTGGGTGCTGCGGGGCCCTTTAAGAGCCAGGTGGGGGGAGGGCCGAGAGTCAGGTTGCTGGCTGGCCCTAGAGAGGCTGTTTCCATCCCTGGGTGCTGCCCCACTTGCTATCTGCCTTGGCAGCGTTCAGGCCCCAGCACTTGGCACCCAGTGAAAGAATTTTGATTTCCAGTGGAATTTATGCTGTCACAGGATTTGACCCCTGGGAGTCATGAATAGATAGATGGGAGAGGGGAGCATGTGACTTAGTGACAGCAGACAGTGATGGACAGGAGAGCGGTTGGGGATGGTGGAAACACTGGATGGAAGAGGAGGCCCCTGGGTCCTGCTGATGGAGGCCCGGGGGAGCATGGGTTCTAGACTTTGTCCATGCACTTGGTCCTGAAGACCACACAGGCATGTGGGAAGGCTCCCCCAAAGTGTTTAGTGTTTCTCACAGTGGGTCCTTTTGAAGCAATTGTCTTTGGCAGCCCAGAGTGCTGGGCCCATCGCTTTGTGCTAGCCAAGTTCACAGTGCGTTTGTGGCCGCAACGGTGGCTCCACAGGCAGATTTCGTGGCCCTGATAGGTCATCCAGTAGAGGGTGTCGGGATGAGCATTAGGAGTATTCATGCTACCAGATCTCCAGATCAGCACAGCATAGCGGGTTCAAATCACAGTGGTGGGAGCAGACCTGGGTTCACATCCTGCTCTGCCACTTACTACGACTTTGGAAAGTCAGAACCTCCGTGAGCCTCAGTGTCCTCATCTGTAAAATGGGGCAAGACTACCAGCCTCATACAGTTAGCGTTAGGACTGAATGAAATGAATAAGTTAAAGTACACAGTAACGTGCTCTCTCAGTTGGAGCGGGAGTGGATTGGTTGGCATTGATGTCTAGGTAAACAGATTCTCTGTTATTCCCCCTCGTTACCTGGTTAAAATAAAACACCCGAGTTGGCCAGAATACGTGTATTTCTGGACTCTAATTTAGCAGTAGACTGGGATGATAGGTTATGCTCTAGAAATCAGAGATGCTGTCACTGAGAATTTCTGGGACCAAGAAAGCCCCCCTGCTCTTTGAAGGAAATAACCAATGCTTATCCTAGGGCCGTACTGATAAGGTAGGAGTTTGCCCACAGGAAGTCTGCGTGTGATTTCATTTGGTAAGTAGTAGGTTAACAGGACACCCTGTGGAGGGGAATGACTTGGATTGTGTGTTAACAGCTCCCTTTACACCTCCTTCTCCGAGGCCCCTCTACTGAGCTCTGCATCCGTTGTCTGTGGGGTATTATCATTACCCCCATTTCACAGGTGAGGAAACTGAGGTTTTCAGAAGTTAAATAATTTGTGCAAGGTCACACACCGAATAGGGGCAGACCTGAGATCTGACTGTTGTCCCCAGTGTCCATGTGTACTCTGTCCTGCCTGGGGGGCCTTGGGAACGTGAGCAGATGTTTGAGGGAGGACTGATGTCCTATAAGACAGGAGGTTGAGGGGACTCACCCTTGGCCCCCGAGGGGCTCCTTTTTCACGATTGTTCTGGAAGAGACCCCCCCCAGGAAGTATATCTGGGGTAAAACGAGGCAGCAGCCTGTTTTCCATAGGAGGCCTGACCGCATGCACACATAGACGGTTGCACACCCTGGTGTCATTTGTCCAAACTTTTTGTGTTCCTTTGAGTGCCTTTGGATTCAGGCAGAGTCTTCAGGAGTGAATTTCAGTTTGAATTTGTAGGAATGAGACGTAAATGCTTCTTTGTGCTCGTTTTGAATTTCCTTCCTTCTTGTCTTATGCAAAAGTGTAGGGTGACAGTGTGTCCCAGACTTTTTTGGACAGACCGAAGTGTAAACATTTTGCAGTGTTGTCCCCACAAGAAAGTGCTAGAAAATAAATTTAGGCAGATTGTAAGCAACAAATCAAGTCAGCTATTTTAGAGTAAAATGTGCCTCAGCTACAGAAGTTCTAAAATTCACAATTTTAGGCTTTGAAAAAGTATGATATTTTTAACTCCACTGTTGAAGGTGGAGTGACCGTCTTTCTTTTGGATTCTTCAAATTGCAGGAAAAAAAATACTAAGTTGGGAATAAAGATAAGCTTATTCCTTGGAGGGGGCAGCTTGGGTGGGTATTGCCTCTGTGTGGGTGTAGAATTTTCCTAAGCTCAAAATCAAATCCGTAATATGTATATATTTTTAAAAAAATTTTTAATGTTTATTTTTGAGAGACAGAGACAGAGTGGGAGCAGGCAGAGAGAGGGAGACACAGAATCTGAAGACAGGCTCCAGGCAGGCTCTGAGCTGTCAGCACAGAGCCCGATGTGAGGCTCGAACCCACGAACCAGATCATGACCTGAGCCGAAGTCGGCTGCTTAACCTAAGACTGAGCCACCCAGGCACTCTGCAGATCTATAATATATTTTTGATGAGAAGTGTTTCACTTGGTATAAGTGTGCTAGCTGATGACTGTCATTTTTGTTTTTTCAGGGAGAGAAATCGAGAGAGACACAAGTCACCCCGGAATAAAGATGGCAGAGGGTCAGAAAAATCTGTCACCATTCAGGCTCCCACCGGAGAGCCCCTGTTGGCAAATGATTCTACTCGAACGGAAGAAGTTCAGGTAAGGATCAAAGGCAGTCTGTAAGCACACAGCCACTTGATCGAGACTTTTCAGTAAATGTTTCCTTAAGTGTTGTTGCAGTAGGTTCTCTTGGGTTTTTATCTTTATTTTTCTAGCATGGTAATTAGTTTATCTATGTCTCGTGGTTTCTTGTTGGTCTGAGCACAGCCTGTCCTGCCATTGGCTGCCTCGGGGACTGGTCTGGGGCGAGATTGGTTGGCCTGCTTTGAATATGGTGTTGAAAAGAAGCCAGCCGGGCTGATGATAGGGCAGAGAAAAGGAAAGTTACAGGCTGTCACCTCTGGAGACTCGTTCCAAAGTGGAACAGGATGAGAGAGGAGGAAATGCCCTCTCTGCAGCCCCGCGTGGTAGGGGGAAGAAAAGGTTATGAGAGCCCAGACGGACCACCATGAGGTATACAAGATAAATCGGGGGCTGGGCACTTAGATGCCTGGTCGGAAAAAACCTGGGAAGATTGAGGCCCTGGGTCATGGAGCAGGAGCACACACATATTAGGCAGGCTGGGGGGCCAACAGCAACCCGTGGGGCACCCCGGTGTCCGGGTGGCAGCGTGGAGCCTTGGCGTCTGTGGCAAACTAGAGAACGCATGTCCTCTGTCAAAAGGCACGGCAGCTCCCCAGCTCCGGACACTTCTTACCACTTTGGAGGGCAGGAGTTGGGTGTTTCTGGGTGGACTGGTATTTAAGACGGGCTGGAAATCCGGATTATATGTGAAAGCACCCAGTTTTTAAATATTGGCAGTGTATTCCAAGCCACTGTGTGGGTGCTTCTCTCGGGGCCCTGACTCTCTGCCCGCCTGATTTAAATCAACATCCGAGCGCCACTCAGAAATGTGTTGGCCTACCCTCCACAGCTCTTGAAATATATGCACGTACAGCCTTGGCCCCAAATACACTGATCTGCACTCTCACCTGCAGATCCACACACACACACACACACACACACGCACACGCATCTTTAAGCAGGTAGGGGCACTGGAACTGGGATTCCTCAGAGCACACGAGGTTCTCTCAGAACCCACAGCTCAGCTATGGGATGAACGTGGAGTCTGTCCAGTGATGAGTCAGTGTCATTAGTATGTACTGTTGCATCACCCACTGTCACTCTTGGAGGGACAGCCGGATGCTTGGGGCTGATCCTCAGGTTGGACCCCCTTGAAGCATGACTGGGCATCAGTTTCCCTCCGAGTGTGGCTTCCGAAGCGCTGGTGGCCACTGGGAAGACATTTCTGCTTTGTAGCTTCTCTATGCCTTGAGCTCACTGGGAAGCCGTGTTGGGAAGCTGTTGGTGTTTACGCCAAGTTAACGTGACGGGAAAGGTCTTGACATGGACTTTTGGAGACTGTACTTCTCAGTAGCTCTGGGACCACGGGCAGTCATGACCTTTCTGGGCCTCAGGCTCTTTAGGTATCCGATAAGCAGATCTTAGATCCTTTCTGTTCTAAGAACCCCGAGCTTCAGAGGACCTTTCAGACATCTACACTTTTTAGGTGCAGATGTATATCCATTCTCAAGATGTACAGGGGATTTAGTTAGCAACGCTGGCAGGAAAAGGCGTGACTGGCTAAGCCATAGCAGTGTGGTGGTCAGCAATAGGACCACAAGATACTAGGAATAGTTACCTCCACGCTGATTGTCAGTTGAATATCAGTAAGTTATTTTATGTAGGCTGTGAACTCACCTCATGTTACAAATTGTTGATTTTTTAAAGTTTATTTATTTTTGAGAGGGAGAAACAGATTTAGAGCAGGGAAGGGGCAGAGAGAGAAAGGGAGATACGATGGAGGCTCCGGGTTCCGAGCTGTCAGCGCAGACCCCAACATGGGGCTCGAGCTCATGAGTGGCGGGATTATGATCTGAGCTGAAATTGGATGCTTAACCGACTGAGCCACCCAGGCGCCCCACAAGTTGTTGACTTTTGAATTTGTGGCTGTTTTTTCTTCTTACTGGTGGTTTTTTTTTTTAATTGAAATAAATTTACCCACAGAAATGAACAGATCTGAGGTGTATAATTTCAAACAGCTCAATAAACCCATAGAAGTCACAGTATTGATACGATAGTTTTTATTCGTCTACAAAGTTCTCTTATGTCCTTCCCAGTCAGTTCCTGTCCCCACTCCCACCTCTCCAAGACAGACCCTGTTTTGGCCTCTACCGCCTTAGATTAATTTTCCCTGGTTTAGAATTTAATATAATTCAGATCATACTCTTTTGTTTCAGACATTTTTCAGTCAGCGTAATGATTTTGAGATTTATCTGTGTTCTGGTGTGTTTTAACAATTCATCCTTTTTTTTTTAATTTTTGCTGAGTAGTATACTGTTGTCTGAATACGCTATAGTTTGTTTTCTATCCTTCTGATAACGGATAGACATTTGAAGTGTGCTATTTGGGGCTATTATGAATAAAGCTGTTAAGAACATTCTTACACAGGTTTTCTTGCAGACATGCGTTTTCATTTATTTTGGATAAATATACCTTGGGAGTGGCATTGTTGGATCATACAGTTAAGCATAGAGTGAAATTTATATGATGCTACCAGACCCGTTTTCAAGAGTGCGGACCATTTGATACCATTTGATACATTTGATACCTTGAGAGTCTTAGTGGCTTCCAGAGAGTTGTTTCTTTCATGGAATGGGATACTTGTAACCTTCCAAGTTGAAGACCTATTTGTTCATAGGTCAAGACCATTGCCGCCACCCACCAGTCCTTGTCACAGCCTGTCCACTCATAGATCATAGTTTTCTGATCATTACTAGATCTAAGGTTGTTCAGTTACAAGGTCCCTATCATGTTGATTCAGCTGTCAACTTACACTAGATTTTTTGAAGTTGGTATCTTACCCATGAATTTCACCCAGCTTGTTCCTACATCCGACTGGTTTTTTGTTTTGTTTTGTTTTGTTTTGTTTTTTGCTTGGTTTGGTTTTGGTTATTTGCAAGTTAAATCATGCTGCACACAAATTTCTGAGGCAAAAATCTCTCTGGACCCCCTGTGGCTTCTCATTGTGTTTGTAGTGAAGTCAGGCTTGCCAGCGAAATAGCAGAATTGTTTGAAAATCTTAACAACTGGATCATGGTAAACGAAGAGACTGGTTGGTCCGACTGGAAACTACCTCAGAGTTTAGAGAGAGAGAAGGTGAGAAAGTCAGAGGCGCCCTGCGATAGTCTGGTAGTTCCGTGCCCTCCGCATTCCCCACGTCGGTGGGCATGTGTTTGGGGAGCACGTTTCGAGCTGTCCTGGCCATCTGCACTTGAATTTGCCTGGCTTGCCCACCGAGAAACATGGTCAAGGAGTGCTTGATACTGAGACTTATTGAAAGAAAGTAGCTACAAGTCAGCCGTGATTCGGGCATAGCAGCGAAGGCTCTTCAGACCTGCTGGAGGGGAGTCTAATGCCTCGTTCTTCCAGAAGTTGGACTTTGTCAGCCTTTATAACCCAGCCACGAATTGATGAGAGAACACAGAGTTTTCTTTTTTTTTTAATTAAAAAATAATTTTTTTAATGTTTATTATGTTTGAGAGAGACAGAGAGCAAGCAGGGGAGGGGCAGAGAGAGAGAGGGAGACACAGAATCCGAAGCAGGCTCCAGGCTCTGAGCTGTCAGCACAGAGCCCGACGCGGGGCTCGAACCCACAAACCGCGATATCAGGACCTGAGCTGAAGTTGGCTGCCCAACCACCTGAGCCACCCAAGCGCCCCCATATAGAGTTTTTTTATGCTGTAGGTGAGCCTGCGTATGTTAGTCTTGCAGCGTAATTGGGAGATTCCAGCACGGGGGATGATGATTAACATTGTAGGAATGAATCATTCAACAAACACACCAAAAGGTTAGACTCTGTTTTTCCTGTTTGGAAAGGTCAATATATGATACACTTTGAAAAATTCTGACGAAAACCATGCAAGTTAAAAATCCCTGTATTTAAAGAGTTAGCTACCATTTTCTAGGATGCCCGTGGGTGTGGGCTGGCTCAGGAAGGAGGGCCCTTCCTGGGCACCGTGTCTCCAAATGCTTGCTTCATGGCATTTACCAGTGACCTGTTGCCCATGCGTCTTCATGCTCCCTATTTTTTCCCCACCAGGATGACAACTGGGGAGAGACCACCACGGCCATCACGGGCACCTCAGAGCACAGCATATCACAGGAGGACATTGCCAGAATCAGCAAGGACATGGAGGACAGCATGGGGCTGGATTGCAAGCGCTACCTGGGCCTCACTGTGGCCTCGGTCCTTGGACTGCTAGTGTTCCTCACCCCCATTGCCTTCATCCTGTTACCCCCCATCCTGTGGAGGGATGAGCTGGAGCCCTGTGGCACAATCTGCGAGGGACTCTTCATTTCCGTGGCATTCAAACTCCTCATCCTGCTCATTGGGACCTGGGCACTCTTCTTCCGCAAGCAGAGAGCCGACGTGCCGCGGGTGCTTGTGTTCCGTGCCCTTCTGGTGGTCCTCATCTTCTTTTTCGTGGTTTCCTATTGGCTGTTTTACGGGGTCCGCATTTTGGACTCTCGGGACCGAAATTACCAGGGCATCGTGCAGTATGCAGTGTCCCTCGTGGATGCCCTCCTCTTCATCCATTACCTGGCCATCGTCCTGCTGGAGCTCAGGCAGCTGCAGCCCATGTTCACGCTGCAGGTGGTCCGCTCCACCGACGGCGAGTCCCGGTTCTACAGCCTGGGACACCTGAGGTAAGGGCTGCCGACTCACATCTTGCTCGCAGACAGCACGAGAGAGGTGAAGACAGGTGGCAGGACCAGAGTCTGACTCCTTCCCTGAGGTTTTTGGGGAGACCCGTGTGTGTGTGTGTTTGTGTGTGTGTGTGTGTGTGTGTGTGTGTGTGTGTGTGTGTTTGGTGCGAGCTTTCAAACATGGCAGCTCCCAACAGCATTGGAGGAAGGATGCCGAGTGATGGCTGCTGGCCTTACCCCTGAAATTGGCCCGTGGGCAGCGGACAGAGTGGCCAGCGCCTCCGGCCTGCTCAAAATACTCCACCTGGTTAACCTCCCTGTCCTGGTGCAATCGCTCATCTTTCCTTTATCTTCCACTCTCAGAGGCATCCTGGTCTAGGCACTAAGTTAGATGGCCACCTAGTGACCCTCCAGTAGAGAATCGGGCACACGAGAGACCCTGAACTTGGAGAGTTGAGTGTTTTGAGAATGTATATATGTGGGACGAAGGGAGAAAGACGTTGAGATGTCCCACTTTAAATCTGTGTGCATTATCTATCTGGTGGTTAACTAACACAAGTGATGGTCATATTTTATATCATTTATTTTATTTTTATTTATCCTGAGGGAAGCAAGCACTTGGTCATGTTTAGGTCTCATGGAACCCTTTGATATAGGCAATATGCCTCCCAGTGTTACCGATGAGGAAATGGGGGCTTTGTAGAGACTGGTAATGGCTGGCCTTGAGTAGGAGTCACTCAGTTATCACTCGGCGGGACCTCCGTTAATGCCTGCCTTGTGGTACGCCCCGCGCGGTGTGTATGGGACCATTTTCTGTCTGTTTCCTTCCACACATTGAACAGGGGGCTTAGGATGTGGGCCATGTCCCCCTCTCATTGTGTCTCACTCACACGGTGACCAGGGAGTGGATGGTCTGGGACGACTGATGGCCATCCCGCCGGGCTCTCCTGCCTCCCCGGGCGATACGTGCCGGTTCGTGTAAGCTGCCGAGCACGCGGTGAGCTCCCAGTTCCTTGTGGCCCTTGTGGCCTGTGATCACATAGCTGGCAAAGCAGCCAGCGTCAGCAGGGGCACCTTAGCGGGTCTCAGAACAATGGGCTTTGTCATAGTCTTGGCTGAGACACAGGAAGGTGGCCCAGCCCTGGCATGGAGCTCGGTCACACCGCCAAACCACCTCAGTGTTGGCACACACCCCGTTTCGGTCCTCTGGCTTTGCCTGTGCCACCCTAGGACTGGCAGCGGGGGAGGGGGAGCTGCTGCCATCCTGATCCGTCCTGGGAGGGCATCGGCGTCTGAGTCACACGCTGTGCCCAGCACGACCCTGTGTTCTGAGTCCTTCGAGGATGCTGGTGGGGCTCTGAAGGCAGGTAAGCCGCTGCTGCTCTTCCCCCATTTTATGGTGGAGAATGACGGCAGGCTCGAGTTAGACACCTGCCAAGTGTGCCGCCCTGTGCCGGGGGCTCCTGACACACGGGGCTCTGCTGCAATGCTCCCTGGCCACGAGGACCATTGCCGACCCCGGTGTGGGTGGGGGACCACAGGGGCAAGGCCGTGGCAGCAACAGAGGCCAGCGTCCCAGGACGGGACTGGTTGGGCCCAAGGTTTAGAGGGTGGAGAGCAATCTAACTCTGGCTGCAGGAGAGACGAATGATCTTTGGGACTCTGAACGCAGATGGCAAGACGCTGGCCTCGGCCCTCACTGCTGTGAACCCAGTCTGGGGAATGGAGGTGCGGAAGAGCCAAGGGGAGCGGTCTTCCCTTGGTCGCCCCGGCAGTGGGGCTGGCTTCCCCTCCACAGCCCCCATCTTGCCCGTCCCTCCGAGACCAGTCGCTCTGCACACCGGATGGGGGTGCGGACAGACGGTACACCTGTGCCCTGCTCAGGAAATGGGCGGCCGCCCTGGCACCTCACCACCTGGCTGGGTGGGCCCGGGTGGGAGTGCAGAGCCACCCGCACCTTTTTGGGTGGTCCTCACCGTGAGCAGCACTGCCCAGCTGTTCCCTGCCCACCCCGAAGCTGCTGCCCCCAGCCCCCTGGGAACCCGAGGGGAGCACCTTGCCAGCAGCCCCGGGGCAGAGTGTGCCAAAGTGATGCCCTGGTCTTTCAGCTTCTCTCCAGGGCCTTCGCTCTCCTCCTCTGCCCGCCTTCGGTAAGGCCCTCTTTGTCCTTGTGTGGAGACCCTGCTTATGGGGGATGGGGGGAGGGGATGGTGGCCGGGGAAGGGGAGACACCTGTCTCCACAACTGGAGCCCTCAGGCAGGGCCAGCCGCCCCTGTGACAGCCAGGCTGGGCCAGCAGGCTTGGCACCTCTCCCTGCTGGCACCACGTGGGCTCAGTCACCCGCGGACTCTTGGGCTAAATCCGGTCTGAACCCAGCAGTGGCTGGAAGAGTCACGGGGCCAGAAATAGAACTTCTAAGCCCTTTTGTGATGTGTGGGCACGGAGGGGTGGGGGAAGCAGAGAGACAGAGCGAGTCCCGGCGTCAGGATAGCAGGTGTTCCTCGGCTGATGTGCAGGTCTGTTCCACCTTCCCTTGATGTTAAGCCTTCCCCATGGCAGTGACCTGATGGGCTGAGGGGCAGGGCCACAGTGAGTTCGTAGTTTTTGCTTTGTCCTCAAAGATGATTTTCTTTAATCGACTGGGCTATTTTTGAGAGTTGTCAAAAGAACGCCTATTTTTTCATTTCTTGAAGCAAGTAGGCTCTTGTTAGCTCTTGTAAGAGGTACAGTGACCCTGCTTGCCAGCAGGAATGGAGGTTATGGGCTTACTTGAAAACTTCCAGAAAAATAAAAGATTATTGTGGTGCAAAGTGAGATACTATCAATAGATATGTACGAACATTTGCCCAGTGCCTTGGGAATGACAGGGGTTCTAGATGTCTGCTGTCATTGCCCTCTCTTGCCCTGTCAGGGGTGGGGGGCAGGTGGCATGGGGCTGCCACTTTTTGCAGAGGGGAGCCCAGGGATTAAGCATCTGACTTAGGTCATGATGTCGTGATTTATGAGTTCGAGCCCCACATTGGGCTCTGTGCTGACAGCTCAGAGCCAGGAGTCTGCTTTGTATTCTGTGTCTCCCTCTCTCTCTGACCCTCCCCTGATAATGCTCGCTTGCGCTCTCTCTCTCTCTCTCTCTCTCTCTCTCAAAAATGAATAAACAATAAAAAATAATTTAGAGGAGAGCCCGGGCTGCAGGATCAGAGACCTGTGTGCCTTCGGGGGGGAGGCCCACCAGGGGCGTCCCACCCTCTCCCCTACAGCACCCCGTGTCTCAGCATATCTACTTTGTAATTCTGCAGACACACCTCCCTGGTACTTATTTTGGCCCCATTCTCACAATGAGTTGCTGACTTTTCCAGGATTTCCCCAAATATGGGGAAGTTTTGATTTGACCGTGTTTGGGGAGAAATCCGGAAGGAAAGGGAGACTAATGACATTTGATTGTCATAATTAATAATTTCTCATTTTGAGATCTTCACAGCGAAAAACTGTGACTGTTGGAGCATCAGAGCCAGTTGAATTGTCCTGAATCTGATATTGTAGGACAGCAGTTACAGTGAAAGCTTAAGGTAACAATTACCCAGTCCTTACCAGGTACCAGACTCCCTCTGTGCTACTAACACAGAACTCATTTAATCTGAACGGTCCTGAGGGGAAGGCACTGTCATCCTTATCTTCAGAGGAAGGAACCGAGGCACAGAAGAGTTAAGCAGGTTGTCTACTTGTGATTATGGGAGCCGGGGTTTGAGACCAGGCTGTCGAGTTCCAGAACGTTCTTAACCTTTGCCCTGCGGTGCCTCTGGATAGATGTGTCCATGTTCACACCACTGCTCTAAGAACAGGGGAACAAACTCCGAAGCATTTCTGAGTTGCTCACCGTGGGCCCGCCTGGGGGCTGGCTAATTTTTTAAAGTCGTGATTCTGTTGAACTCTCAGCTTCAGGGCTGGAAAGGGGAGTGCAGAGAGGGTTGTCACAGATACCTGGCTGGCTCTCTGCAGCCGTTCCGTAGCCCATTGGTTCCTTTTGTTCAGCCAGAGAGCACACAGAATCTGGACCTTAAAACCGTAGTGGTAGGTTTGAGCCTTCGGTCAAAACTCTTTAACTTTTCTGTAGGTCACATGTCCCAAAGAAGACCCCCCCCCCCCCGCACCAAACCACCCCACAACGTAGTAGTGTAGAGCAGCCTTTAATTATCTTATGATTATTTCCCACAGTTCTGTGGGCCAGCCTCAGCTGGGAGGTTCTTTTGCTGGCCTGACCAGCATTTTTTGTGTGACTGTGGTCATGTGGTGAGTTGGCCAGAGCTGGGCTTTACTCTGCCCATATAGTCTACCATCCTTTCCCTCCCCAGAGAGCACTTTAGGGGGAGTAGTTTCTTCATCAGGGAAGCTAGACTCCTTCTGAGGGTTCCCAGGAACACAGAAGCCTTCTCTGGCTTGTGCCTGGGACTGGTCCGGCACCACTTCCCCTGCATTCTCCTGTTAAAGCCAGTCTGAGCCCCTGCCCCAACTTCTCTGGGCACAAGGCGGGGGGCTATGAGGGGTTGTTCACTGGGGTCCACCATGTAGCTGACCCCCAGAGCCGTCTTGGGCTCTCGTTCTCAGAGTCTGATTATTCCTACTTTGCATACAGCTCTAACACTTAATTACCAACCTTTGTACTTCAAACGAGTCCACAAGTGACATATTTCAAGTGCAGGCTGCTGTAGGGAGGCACGTGAACATGGAGGAAACATGGGAGCCGGGAGTCGGCAGCAGAGAGACCGGAACTGCAGAAACAGGTAGAGCTTGTGCCTGGTGACACTGACCCGGGTTCTGTGAGATCCTCATCTGATTCGGCCTGCAGCCTGGCACTGTTTGGGCTTCTAGACATGCTTCGTCTGTTGACTTGGAGAGCATCTCGTAAACTGGTGCTGACCCTGCACCATTTTATCAAGGGTCCGGTTATGGACCATACAGCCGCCTGTGCTTTAGAAGAAAGGATTTGTGGATTGCTTTTCAAACAGTGCAAGTTTATGGTCCTGCGTGGTCGTAGCATTGCTGTGTTGAGAGGAGCCATTGCATCCCACCCCCACCATTCATAGGTGGAAATGAGAAACGTGTCACTGGAGAATGGCGCAGAGAGCATCTTTGTTATAAAGTGGGAAGGAACTTGGCTGAACTATGTTCTGGTGTTGTGTGGCAGGGAGAACGTGTGGGTGGTGGAATTGGATATTTAGCTGAAGAATTTTAAATAGTTTTTTCTTAATATATATTTATGTAGTACACACGCAAGCACAGGAGCAGGGGAGGAGCAGAGAGAGAGGATCCCAAGCAGACTCCATGCTGTCAGCACAGAGCCCAACACGGGGCTTGATCTCATGAACCGTGAGATCATGACTTGAGCTGAAATGAAGAGTCAGTTGCTTTGACTGAGCCACCAGGAGCCCCGATGTTTAGCTGAGGAATTTCTACACAAGGCGTTAAAGATGCAGCTTAACTGCTTATAGTAAAATGTGACAAGAGGGTGATGCATTGCAGAAGGAAAGGTTGTTAAGCAAAAGGGAATCCAAACCTGAAGATTTGGAAAATTCCCAGCCTATCCATATCTCAAAAAATGACACGAAAGAGAACAGCACCAAGGGTGTGGTCACACTGCTGTTTGATGTTTTCTAAAGTTTAGTTATTTGTGTTTGTCTATGAAATCTCTACGCCCAACATGGGGCTCGAACTTACGGTCCTGAAATCAAGAGTTGTGTGCTCTACCAGCTAAGCCAGCCAGGTGCCAACTATTTATTCAATCAGGATTTGATTATGTATTCCGTCAGAAGCCACGAATAAAGATGGGAAGATGGGTTTTCCCAGTAGAAACACTGTCACCTGGGACTAACTGATACAGAGAAGGGGGTGTAGAGTGAAGGAAGGCTGAGAACATGCATTATCCTCGAGAATGACCCCAAAGAGGGTCCAAAGACCATTAGGCCTCTACTCCCACTAAGTCCCATGGGCCAGGTTGCTTCCTCATTGGCTTCAGAGGTTGGGTCCCGCACCTCGGAGCAACTGCCAAGAGCTGCTTGGGCAGGACCAGCCCTGAGCCCCAAAAACATAGCATGGAACCAGAGGATGATCCTGAAGATCAAGGTCTTAAGACCTAATGGACTTGGCCTTGCTAGATTTTGGACTTGTTTCAGACCCATCAACCCTTTCCTCCAGTTTCTCCCTTTTGGAATGGGAATGCCTAGCCTACGCTTATCTCCTGAATATAGTGGATGCACCTAGTTGTCTGGTTCCAGGTCCGCAGCTGGAGCAGAATCTGGCCTCCGCGTGGTTTATACTTTGAGTCTCAGCACTTTGCACACAGAGATGGTACCAGCATGAGTCAAGACCTTCTGGGCTGTTGGGATGGACTTGGTATATTTGCAATGGGAGAAGAGCATGAGTTTTAGGGCCCAGGGGTGGAATGTTATGGATTGAGTCGTATCACCCAAAATTGATAGGCTACAACACTAAACCTTGTGTGGCTTTATTTAGGGGTGGCGTATCTGAAGAAGTAATTAAGGTTTACATGAGGTCATAGAACTGATAAAACTCATGTCCTTATAAGAAGGGACACCAGAGAAAGCTTGCATGCTCGCCGTCTCACCCCTGTGCTCACAGATGGAGAGAAGGCCACACATGGATATCGTGAGAAGGTTGTCATCTGCAAGCCAGGAAGAGGGCTCTTGCCAGTAACTGAATCAGTCAAACCTTGGTCTTGGACTTCTGGGTTTCTGAACTCTAAGAACATAAGTTTGTGTTGTTGAAGGTACTCGGTCCATGGTATTTTGTTATGGCAGCCCGAGCTAAGACATTACACACTGGTGACTCCCGAGCCCAGAGTCCCAGGAAGCCATGGGCTCAGTGAGCGCAGTTCAGCCCTGTTGGAACAGAGCTCATATTGTCCCTTCTCCAGCTCACGCCTGCGCCCTCCCAGCTCGAGTGGGAGCCTTGCTTCTCTCGAATGCACTTCGGTTTTGTAGTCAGCAGTGAGAAAGGGAGGGTCTCCAGGGGAGATTAACGTTACTCCAGTAATTCCAGGGTAGATCCACCTCCCCTTGAAATCTTCGGTCTAGTGATATCCAAGCTGGTAATTACACCACTGATCAGATTGGACTATCATGCTGGGCTGTGGGCTAGGTGGCTCAGTCAGTTAAGCCTCTGACTTCGACTCAAGTCATGATATCGTGGCTCATGAGTTCAAGCCCCATGTTGAGCTCTGTGCTGACAGCTCAGAGCCTGGAGCCTGCTTTGCCTTCTGTGTCTCCGCCTCTCTCTGCCCCTCCCCTGCTCATGCTCTGTCTCTGTTTCAAAAATAAATAAACATTAAACAAAAAAAGACTGGCATCAATGGTTTGGGGAGGACCCAGTACGATCGGCTACAAAGTTGGGGAGTGTTTTTTAATTGGTCACCAGAGGTTTTGGCTCATGTCATTTATGATCATGGTTTCATACACAATTTCGTTTTTAAAAAGGTGCGTTTGGTGTAACTGCTTGTCAGCAAAGACGTTTGCTGGCGTCCACTCCCACCCCCCAAAAAAGCAAAGGACAAAAACGAATAAAAGCTGACGAGTAGAGCGGAAGGTTTTTGCTCAGGTTGGCGTTGCTGTGGGAGAATTGTGAGGTCTGCCCTTTGTGGTTTGGCCCGGGGGCGCCTGTTAGAAGTGGCTGTGATGAGGGTGTGAGGCGCTGGACACTGCAGCCCTGTGTTTGGACAGCTGCCTCCTGGCAGTGGCCACAGCTGGGAAGCCGTCCCTTGCACGGTGTCTGCCCATAAGTCCTGCTCCGAGCCTGAGAGGGGCCAAGCCTCACGCAGCGCAGCCACCGAGGGCCACAGAGCCCGTGGTTGCAGAGCTGGTGTAGATAGCCTTCCACGGGGCCACAGGTGGCTAGGATATGCCAGCACACAAGAAGGCAGGGGTCCGCTTTCTCTGCCCTGCAGAGCCTCTGCCCAGCTCTGCTCTGTGCCCATTCTGGCTCCGTCTCCCTGCCAATGCAGGTCCAGTTGGCCAGGCTGACAACTCTCAGAATTCCAGACTTTTCATGCTCTGCTCCCATGGTCCTTCCCAAGGCTAGAGGTACCAATGCTGAGGCACAGGAGGCTGGATAAGAGAATGCCAGGGACGCCTGGGTGGCTCAGTTGGTTGAGAGTCCAACTTCGTTGAGCCCTCTATCAGGAGCTCCTTAATATTGATTCAGAGAAGTAGATTTCTGAAGCTCTCATATAACTGGGGAGCCTGCAGGCCGGGGTCCCCCTGGGAATCCACATGGCCTCAAAGGGAGCCTTCCTGGCCTCGGCAGCAGGACAGAGCCTCCCCACCTCCCCGTGGGGCCTCCATCAGGGTCGGCGGTCTGCCTCCCATCCCAAAACCCCAGGCAGCAACGTGTGTCCCACCTGGCCTGTTGTGACAGACTCCCCGGAAATCCAAGCTTCCCCCCAGATCTTTCTGTCCAGATCTGTCCATAAACACAGTCCATTTCCCATTTTTGCCCCTCCCTGTCCTCAAGTTCCAAGGTGATTGTTGCCTGTTACCTGTGTGGGATTCGTGTAAGCCACATCCCCAAAGGCACTCACAAGACAAACATTTTAATTAAAAGGCAGAAAGACCCAGAGACGCAAACACACTTGTGCCCGGTTCCCAGGAGGGGTGGTTATCCCCGCATCTCTGGGACTCAACGTGAATATTGCTGCAGATTGTCCTGTCTCCGAGTCCCACCAGAGTCACGTTATCTCCACGACCAGGCCACAGCAAAGCCCACACACCCAGGCTGCAGTCTTGCTGACTCTTGTGGGGAGAAGTGAGAGAAAACCGAGTCCCATCTGCCAACTTGCCCACCGTGGGAGTTTTCACAGAACGTCGAACCATTTGAGTTTTCTCAAAGACCCCGGGGTCAGGCCTAAAACTCAGTCACTGGATCAGACTACTACTTGAAGGGGAGTGAATAGGAGAGAGGGGAGCCTTGGTACCCAGACAGCCTTTCCTGTTAGCATGCCCTGGATCTTCCCAGATGCCTCACCCTCCTCCTGCCTACACGCGCCCTCGCCATCCTGCCATCCTCCATTCTCCAGCCTGACCTTTGCCACTGCCTCAGCCTGGTCCTGCTCTCTACCTGCCTCCATCCGTCTTGCCCTGAATACAGGTGCGTTCGCTTCCTGAAGCTGCTGTGGGACACAGACTGGGTGGCTTAAGCGGTTTCCTCTCCTGGGAAGCAAGAAGTCTCAAATCTAGGTCCTGGCAGGGCGGTGCTCTCTCTGAATCTTCTCTGGTCTTCTGAGCTTCTGGTGGCCAGTCGTCCTCAGGCCTCCTTGGTTTGCATCCACGACACCGCAGTCTCTGCTTCATCATTGTGCGGCGGTCTCTGTGTGCGTCCCCTTTTCTTCAAGGAGACCAGGATGCCCTGAACTTACTGTGATTCCACCCGCAGAAATCCCATTCTCAGGTTCCGGGTGTGCACGTGGATTTGGGGAGACCTTCTCCACCCTTCTGCAGCAGAGCCTCAAAGCTGTCTGGGACCCAGCAGGGTGGCCCTGGTGCTGTTGCTGTTTCACACCAGCCTGCTTTGCCCACACTGCTCCTCTGCCCGGAATTCGCTTTAGAGCCCATTGTCCACATGGCATGGCCATCATCCATCCTTTAAGACTTAGCTCAGAAACTCCACTTGGCCACCTTTGCAGATCTTCACCGGGTACCCTCCACCCCTCCCCTGGTCACATGTTCTGTCACTGTCGGCAGGTCCCCACGGACAGGAGTTAAGCCTCCTGAGGTTCTGTTCATATCTGTATCTGGACCTTTGGGATCCAGAGGGTGCCCCTAATTCATACTAGCCTGTGAGTGGTGTTGGAGAGACTGGTTGTTAGGATTTGTTTTTGAATGTCAGCATCCTTAGTTGGCTCGTAGAGTAATGAGTACTTGCCCTGAAAGCAAGCCTTTGCGGATTTTGCTGTGACTGGAGCACTACCCCCTCAGTGCCTTCCTGTGGGTGCACCCGGGGCCGTCAGAATAATGGCAGCTGGCATGTACGTGGGGCATGTATGTAAGAAATGCTTCCACATTTTTCATGCATAAAGAAAGCTGTTCTTGTTGACAGAGCTAAAGGGAGCAAATGAGCATTTAAAAAGAAGTGGCTGGGGGTGCCTCAGCGGCTCAGTCGGTCAGCTCAGGTCATGATTGTAAGGTTCGTGAGTTCGAGCCCCGTGTCGGGCTCTTTGCAGATGGCTCAGAGCCTGGAGCCTGCTTCAGATTCTGTATCTCCCTTTCTCTCTGCCCCTCCCCTGCTTACGCTTTGTCTCTCTCTCTCTCTCTTTCTCAAAAATAAATAAAAATTAAAAGATATATAAAAAATTTTAAAAAGAAGTGCCGAAAACCTGACTGAGGCCTCCCCACCTCAGGGGAAGGCTTTTCTGGCTGCCTGGAGACCCATGAAAGGCTGTAAAGCGTGAGGATCTCAGACTGGCTGAGCTCTAACGCCTGCATATTTCTGATTTTAAAAGCATGTCTTAATTTAACTACAGAAGCCACAACCAAATCCAAAGAAAAGCAAACAAAACAGGGAGCTGTCCGTGTGTGCACACGTGTGCATACGAGTGTCTGCATGCTTGCACACGTTTTCCTAGGCCTCAGTGCCCTTATTTGCCCAGGAAGAGAGTTAAAAAGGGGGAAGTTTAAGGCCTTAGTTGTTTCCTTCAAGTACATGGTGGGCTGTCACATGAAAGGGGGGACTGGGGTCCAGAAGAAAGCAGTGGCAGGCCCGCTGGGTAGAACTTAAAGGTCATTTCAAGGCCAAGTGAGAGTGAACTGTGTTTTCACAGAGGCTGGTGCCGTCGGGGTGTCATAAAGAGAATTGGTGTGTGGATGGGGGGGTTGGCCTAGATGGACTCTGGTTTCTCTGCTGCTTGTGTGTCTGTTTGGCTGAGCATTAAGGTTCTCTTCCTTCTGCGAAGGGTAACGTTTTGTGATTGAGGGTGCGTGGAGGGTGGGTCGTGCTTTAATGCCGGAGACTGCGTCAGAATCAAGCCCCGGCCAGCCTCGGCCCTTGCTGCCGGTGCCCAGACTCCTTAGGAACGGGACTGTTTGTGTTTCTCTGGTGCTGTGTCGTGTACGGACGCGGTTCCTGCCGCTCTTTCATCCGCTCTTCCCGACATCCACATGCAGCGCGAGGTGCTCTTGGTCCATCTTGGTTCTGGGGACTGAGAAACGGGCCCGGGAAGGAAAGGGACTGTACGGAGCTGCTGGGTTGGGAGCAGGTTTGGGATCTGGGCCTCGGAGTCTGAGGCTGCTCCTTGTTCACAGCATGTGCCCGGGGTACCTCCCGGTCGCAGGGCCTGGTTTACAGGAGGCCAGAGTTGGCAGGAAATGCCGCAGAAAGATAGACAGTTGTTGGAGTGCCTGGGTGACCCCGTCGGTTGGGCGTCCGGCTTCAGCTCAAATCATGCTCTCACAGTCCATAAGTTCAAGCCCTGTGTCCGGCTCTGCACTATCAGCGTTGGAGCCTGCATCAGATTTTGTGTCTCCCTTTCTCTCTGCCCCTCCCCACTCACACTCTGTCTCTCTCTCTCTCAAGAATAAAATAAAACATTAAAAAAAAATAAAACAGACAGTAGGACAGCTCCAGGACCTAAGTCACCAAGGAAAGTTGTGCAGAGGGGGTCTGTCCTCGCTTATTTCCTGTGGCAGTGCCCTCATGGTAGGGAGGGTGGCGCAGGGGCACATGGGGACCAATGGGCCTCCCCAGCCCACAGGGACACATGTAAGCTCACGGCGCTGCCACATCTGAGCCATTGGCTTTGGGCCAGGTACTTTGGGATACAGTATCTCATTTAATCTTGGAAACGTACCTAAAGGGGCACCCAGGTGGCCCAGTCAGTTCAGCATCCAACTCTTGATTTTGACCCCAGTCATGAGCTCACAGTCTGTGAGTTTGAGTCCCATGCTGGTCTCAGAGCCTGCTTGGGATTCTCTCTCTCTCTCCCTCCCCCACTGGTGCATGTGTGTGCCATCTCTTTCTCAAAATAAATAAAAGGATTTTTTTTTCATTTGTTTTAGAAAACATATAGGGAGGTGCCTGGGTGGCTCAGTCAGTTAAGTGTCTGGCTTCAGCTTAGGTCATGATCTCATGGTTCGTGGGTTCGAGCCCTGCGTCAGGCTTTGTGCTGACAGTTAGCTCAGAGCCTGGAGCCTGCTTCGGATTCTGTGTCTCCCTCTCTCTCTGACCCTCCCCTGCTCCCACTGTCTCTCTCTGTCTCTCAAAAATAATAAAAAACATTAAAAAAATTTTTTAAATAAATAAAATAAAAGACAAAAAAAACCAAAAACAAAGCATGCAGGCTGGAGAGAGGGGCAGGAGAGAGAGAGAGAGAGAGAGAAAGACTTAAGCAGGTTCCATGCTCAGTGGAGAGCCTGATGATGGGCTCAATCCCATGACCCTGGGATCATGACCTGAGCTGAAATCAAGTCAGTCAATTGACTGAGCCACCCAGGTGCCCCTAAATAAATATACTTAAAAAAAAAAATACACCTAAGCCAGGCAAGCAAACAACTCCTCCTTGGGAGCAAGAAAATAGAGGGTAGGCTCCCAAGGCTTTGGTCTTTCTCCCAGCCTAAGTGCCAACTGACTTTGAAGTCTTGGAAAGCCATGGAGTTTGTATTGTCTCCACTGATATTTAAGCTCAGGCGTTAAGTGCAGGTGACACTAGACTTCAGCCAGATCCTGGCATATTTGGATCTTGTGCTCTGTCCCTAGAAATTAAAAAAAGTTTTTTTTAATGTTTATTTATTTTTGAGGGAGAGAGAGACAGAGAGCATGAACAGGGGAGGGGCAGAGAGAGGGAGACACAGAATCTGAAGCAGGCTCTGGGCTGTGAGCTGTCAGCACAGAACCTGATGCAGGGCTGGAACCCATGAACTGTGAGATCATAACCTGAGCCAAAGTTGGACATTTAACCAACTGAGCCACCCACGCACTCCTGGAATTTCTTTTTTCTTTTTCAGTTCTTTTTTATAATGTTTATTATTTTTGAGAGATTGGGAGGGAGAAGGGGAGGGGCAGAGATGGAGACAGAGGATTCCAATTGGACTCTGTGCTGATAGCACAGGGCCTGATGCAGGGTTTGAACTCCTGAACCGTGAGATCATGACTTGAGCTGAAGTCAGACACTCAGTGGCCTGAGCCACCCGGGTGCTCCGACCCTGGAATTTCTGACTAGCGCCCACACCAGGCTTGCCCCCATCATTTCATTGGCCTTTCAGTAACACATTTTATAGAGTTGAAAATTGGGGAGCCCACTTCCTGTTCTTGTAGGGCTTTCTGTATTATTCTTCCCATCCTGCAGACAAAAAAGCAGCAGTTTGGAGGAATGAATTAATTTGTCCAAGGTCAAAAAATAGACGATAGAGCCCAGGGTCACATTGGCTGGGGCTAAAGCCCGGTGCATACAGTTGCCTACGGCAGATATGCCCAGAACAGCTGTGCAAGACATTAATTTGGTTTGGGTTTGGGTTTTCAGAAGTCATCTTTCAAAAATGTCTTCCAGGTTCTTACAGACTAAGCTGTGAGCTCTGCACCGAGGTGTTTGTCTCCACTGCAGTGGAGGAGCCAGCCCTGGTCTCTGTTCCCATGGCGGTTCTAACAGTTGTCAGCAACGCTGGAAACGTTTCTGTGGTTGATAAGACACAAAAGGGCACACACGTCTCATTCCACGGCTCTGTCCTGAAAAGAAAATAGGCCAGTAAAGCAACATTGGCAGCAGTAAGTTTCACATTTTAAAAGTGGCTGTTGAGGGGGGCGCCTGGGTGGCCCGGTCGGTTCATCTCCACTCAGGTTACAATCTCACAGTTGGCGAGTTCGAGCCCCGCATCAGGCTCCATACTGATAGTGCGGACGACTGCTTGGGATTCTGTCTCTCTTTCTCTCTGCCCCTCCCCTGCTGATGCTCTTTCTCTCTCTCCCCCCTCTCTCTCTTTCCAAATAAAAAAATTTTTTAACGATAAATAAAAGTGGCTGTTGAATTGCCTCAGATGTGTGTGCTGATCCGTTGCTGGCCTGTCTTCACGAGTTCAAGTTTGGGTCAGCCCGGGCCAAGCAGAATGGAGGGGCTTGCTTTCACTCTGGCAGCAGTGTCAATTCTTCTGACCCTAAATATCCCATCATCGTGTGGTCTGTCCTATACGTATGTGGCATTCCTGTCTGTGTTTTTACTTATGTGCAGGTTCAAGGGAAGTTCTGTTAACAGCTCCGCCTATCACCGCCCTGTTTCCCACACGTCCTGTGGTCTGCGAGGGGTATTTCCCTGGATTATGATGCACAGGACAGGGGGTCTGCTGGAACATGCTATTAATTGATCTCCGCCTTCTCTACCTCGGGGTGGAGGGGTCCTCGCCGTGGGGTTTTGGTGGGGCTGTGTCTGCAACCTGCGTATTAGGCTCCGCCTGCCTGCAATATGGGGTTTCTGCAGAAGGGTTGTTGAGTCAGATTACTAGTTCTCAGAATGTGACGGTGATAGGAGAGATGGCAGATTTCTCCCCAACTTGATTGTTCTTGCCCACCACACCCCCACCTCCTTCCCCAGAGAGGATCTGGTCTGGGAGCCTGGGACTAGTTGAAGGATTTGCTTTTCTCCATCTCTGAGGTCCTTTTTGCCTTGAAAACCCCATAGTTTTAGGAAGTGCATGCTTTGGAATTTGGGGGTTTCTTGCAGGAGCGCCTGGAACCCGTGAGTATGATTATGTACTTGGAGGACATCATAGGAGGCGTCCCTAGCGCCCTGGGGACTTTGGTGGCCTTGCTGAAGAGGGACGGTAGTGTGCCTGAAAACCTCACAGGTCCTGTGCGGTGGCTGTTGATGCTGTGCACTTAGGGACAGATCGGTGGGGAGCAGAGAGTCAGAAACGGCTTCCTCAAAGAAATTGGGCCTATCTGGCCTTGGAAGGCTCCACGTTTGGGACATGGTGAAGTACAGAGGCAGAAAGATCCTGAACCTTGCCACTGGCCAAGGAGAAGGGTGCTCCTGGCATCCTGGCACTGTGGGCCATGGCTGAGGCCAGTGCTGGGTGCCCTGCAGGATGTCCGCTCGGTGGGTGCTGAATTGCTCCTTTACTGGAAGCCAAATGCTATATTAGCAACGTGTTACTTTTAACCTATAGTCAGTCACCTAACTCACTCAGTCTACAGCACGAATCAGGATCCAGAATAGAAATGAAAAAGACCTCAGGCTTGGGATTGAGATAGAACCCAGACTCGCGTGCCCGTCGTAGATATTACTTAGCTGGAGCAGTTCCTCACTTGGACCTGTCAGAGGCCTTTTCCCTGTTTATACCCAGGCCGA